>JAPYZD010001559.1:0-20097 GCA_030522725.1 Ichneumoninae sp. B BG-2022a
ATTCTAGTCAGGTCGTTTCCCGATCTTTTGCTCGGTCGTGGTTAGCAAACGGCCGAGCACGAAATTGTCAAGTTTTAGGAGGGGAAATGAAGCCATCCCTTCCCCACCGCCAATTTTTAATACAGGTCGAATCGCCGGTCTTTTGTTAAAAAAATATCAGTAACGTTCTCGCACATGGCGACTGAGTCTTATTCTAGGTCGTCTGTTCGATCTCCCAACATGCTAGGGTTTTAGCAACATATAGCAGCAAAGTGCCATTTATACATAATCAAGATGCCCTTATGGGATTATGCCATCGATATCTACTCAACCATAAAGTACAAAACGACTCGAAATTCTCATTGACACTCACACAGGCATCTCACAGACACTCGTAGGCAAATGTCCGTGAGTGCTGTGTGAGGTGTCTACGAGTGTCCGTGACTGCCGACGGGCACAAGCGCGGGAATCACCAAAATCTGCTAAATTTTTATATATAACAACCTGCTTATTACAGAAGTTGTTCCGTTGGTTTCACAAGAAACTGTTTTGCTCTGGGATCTTCTGCACTGCTTCAAGGGAACGGATGGATCGTACATAGTTGCTGAGAAATTATCAGGTCCCTATGAAACAAAGACTTTCAGTATTTCACCAGATGTCGGCATATCTTTCAAGCAGCTGGCGCTGCAAATATTGCCGCTGGCTTCTCATTACTCGATGACCGTTAGATTCGTTGAAGAAAAAGTATTGCCCGACGATGGACAAGTTAATCATGCCTTGCGCGGTGCGCTGAGCTGTTTGCTGAAAGATTATTTGGTACTTGAAATTCGATTATTTTTGCTTTTTGTTAACCATGAAAGATAATGAGTTTTTCCTTCCCAGTTATTCGTCGTCCAGTTGGAGATCGAGCACATGCGTGGCAAACTAAATCTCCAAAAGTTATGGTTTTATGTACAACCGACAATGGCCACAATGTCCCTGCTTTCGCAAATAACTTCAACAATTTGCAAAGTTAGTTTTATTTGGTATTTAAAAAAGTTGAACATTTGTGTGATGTACCGTGTCTAGATGTGATGAAAAAAATATTTGTACTACAGGGTAACGCGAGAGGCGGCAAAGTGTTGAGTCTTCTGCACGATCAAGTTAACAACCTGAGCGGTGATGCCAAGTGCAAAGAGCTCGGTTTGTTTCTCATACAGGCAGCGAGCGTTCCGTACATGCAAACTCTCGAGAAGTGGGTTTACAAAGGTGTAATTTGCGATCCGTATCAAGAGGTGATTAAATAGTTATTTTCGTTACAAGGGCGAGAAAAATCGATCGTTCTCGACGAGTGTGAAGTGGCGTACGACCCGAAGGCGAGTGAGGCGCTTCACACGAGTGCGAGAGGGATCGATTTTTCTCGCACGTGTCACGAACCGGTTTTTTCAGGTTTTTTCCCCGCACTAGTGCGGAAAAAAATACGGAAGAAAATTATTTCATAGCTAAAAGGACCTCTATAATTTGTTTCATCTTTAGTTTCTCGTCGAAGACAATGAGTTGATACAGAGAGAAGAATTACCGATGGATTATTCCGCTGATTATTGGGAAAAGCGTTACACCATGAGGTCCGAGAGAATACCAGTTTTTCTTAATGAGCACGCTCAAACGATACTCAGAACTGGAAAATACTTTAACGTCATTCGTCAGTGTGGTAAGTTTATACTTTCAAAGTAACAAACTTCAACAAGAAAAAAAAAAAAAATTGTTCAGGTAAAACCGTCCAGTGGGGAAAGCAAGAGCCTCTTGTTTATCAGCATAGAGAACAGAAATACATCGCCGCCATCGACAGAGCGTACTCCGAAGCAGCGAGAACATTGCTCGAGGTTCTCATAAACGAAAACGATCTGATGGGTCGTCTGCGTAGCGTGAAGAATTATTTTCTTCTAGCTCAAGGAGACTTCGTCGTTAGTTAACATTTTATTAACCATTCCTTTCGCAACTGTGCCGTTTATTGCAGTTTAAACGTATTTGTTATATTTTCAGGTACAATTCTTGAATCTATGCGAATCGGAGCTGAGCAAAAATATGTACGACATTGTGATTCATCGATTGGCATCTCTTCTCGAAGTTGCTCTGCGCACATCTACCGCCGATTCAGACCCGTACAAAGATGATCTCAAGCCTGAACTATTGCCTTACGATCTGCAATTTCAGATGTTTCGTATACTTTCCATTCAGACGAGCGACGAAAAAGGTATTCGTTCATTGAATTTTACATTTACCAACATTTACTTAACATTTAACATAAGGATTATTATACGCGGTATTTGGTGGGAAGAAAACGGTTGCTCATATGCGATCAAACACCCCGAAATCTATTATTCAACCATGTGTTTGCCGATTTCAGAGTTTTGCTTCCAAGCTGAAAAACCATTGACTGGTCTCGAAGCTTTTGTTTTCAATTACGATGTCAAGTGGCCCGTGTCGCTTGTTATCAATAGAAAGGCAATAGCGTGCTATCAAATGTTGTTCAGGCATCTCTTCTACTGCAAACACGTCGAGAGGCTTCTCTGCAGGTAAAATGATAACGGTTGGCAACAAGTTTCTAAACAGCTCAAAGAATAAAAATCGTTTCAGAGTATGGATAAGCAACAAGATAGCAAAGACTTTTTCGCACGAGGCAGCAATGGCTTACAGACAAGCTTTTTCCGTTAGGCAACGTATGCTCGACTGCATACAACACTTGGAGTATTATATGATGGTCGAAGTCATCGAACCGAATTGGCTGATGTTTATCAACAAAATGAGCAAGGTAACGGACTATAGGCCAAATTCATATTTAGACTAAACGGTCCAATAACGTTTTTACGACAGAAAAATATATATATGAGGTATTCCATCCAGATTCGAACGATCAAAAACTCGATCCACTCCAAAAAACTTGTAATTTCACCACAATTCATGATTATTTACAAGTGGTTTTTGTAATTTTTCTCAGAATTTTTGGATGATTTTTTTTTGAGATATCGAAAAATTGAACTTTAAAAAAAACCCCCTATATCTTAAAAACTATTTGTCGTACAAAAAAACGTTGGTGACATAAGAGTTGCAGTTTCAAATGAATTTTTGAAAAACGAAATTTTGTAGATTTTTTTGAATGCAATAAATGTCTATTTCTATGAAAAACAGACAAAAATATTTTTTTCAGCCAATACGTCATGTTTGATTTTTCTTAAAAAATTTTAGAATATACTCTCAACTATGTAGAGTGATCTGATATTTTTGTTTCAATGGTTGAGATGCCCGTTTGATAGCTATGCTCCGCTTAAGATCGATTTATAATAAAAAAGAGATATTTACCACTTTCCATTGAATTTTATAAAAATTGTGACACCGTCTGTTATCGCGGACAATCTAAACAATTTTGTTTTTAAAAGTTCATTTGAAACTGCAACTTTTATGTCTCAAACGTTTTTTTGTACGACTAATAGTTTTTAAGATATAGGGGTTTTTTTTTTAAATTCAATTTTTCGATATGTCAAAAAAATATCATCCAAAAATTCTGAAAAAAAATTACAAAAACCACTTATAAATAATCGTGAATTGTGGTGAAATTACAACTTTTTTGGAATAGGTCGAGTTTTTGACCGTTCGAATCCGGATGGAATACCGCATATATTACAAAAATAAAATACATTCATGCGAATTTGTGTCTCAGGTGAGCAACGTCGACGACGTTTTGAGCGTACATCAAGATTTGCAGGACAGTTACTTGAAGGAATGTATGCTAACCGACCCCGATCTGCTCGGCTGTATAACAGGTCTCTGCGCCGTTTGCGTCGAATTCTGTGAATTTATGCAAGTGAGTAATTATCAAATATTACGATCCCTTGACGCGCAAGTCTCTGAGCTTAAAAAAATTGCAACAACTATAACAAGTGCAGACACATTCTGACAGAAAATTGAAAATGTGTGTGCGTGTGTGTATTTTTTAAACGATTTCAACTTGATCTTGCTGATGTTAAGCATATGAGCCGGTACTTCATTGACGCCGAATTGACTTCGATGATCGGCGCCTGCCAAGACGATGGCTATGAGCCTGAGGTATACAATGTCAAAAACGTTATAAGTATTTTTTATTCAATGTTATTACATGCATTTCGATTATAGTAAACAGATGACAAAAAAATAAGGCTTGAAATCCATAGTTTGTCGTCAGGCGTTCTCATAGTCATTGTTGCATATTTACAAAAAATTTACATGATTTATTTAGTAGTTAAAATTGTTTTTCATTATCATTTTAGCATGAATGTAAAAAAGATCATAACATTAATTCGTTTCAAGCATGTTTGAGAACGATAATCGATTGTTCGATATTAAAATTAATATCATAATTCATATCGACTCGTCAGAAACTTTAGAGCTCCTATTTGTATGAAAGTTGGTAAGTTTATAGAGAGGATTAGAATATGTATGGTGGAATGCTTCATGCATCATGCCTGAATGGATATTTTATCTTCATCCGAGTCGTCAAAACATTATCCTTTTTTCATATAACAAATAATTCCATTAAATTCACAGGAAGAAGGTAACGCGAAACTCAAGACAAACGGTTCGAGTTTTGAAGCTACGATCGAATCATTGGACAATCGTTTCACCGACGTCCTCGTACGTCTTCTCGATCGCATCTGTGATCTTGGATGCGACAACAACAATGAAAAGTTACTAAATGTCTTGTGCAGGTAAACTTTTTTCATAATACAATTGTTCTTAAAAATATGGAAATTTTTTTATTAAACCATTGTAATCGCATCCTTCCCACAGATTGGATTTCAATCTGTTCTATACGGATATGCTGCGACGTCGAGGAAGAGAAAAATCGACTTTGCAGCAAGATGTCTCTGGATGAAATAAGAAATCGGTACCATTTGGTGATTTCTTATTGATCTAAGAAAAAACTCGTCTATAGCTTTCTATATTTTTAATTTCAATAAGATTTAATCATGCACTTGAAACTTCCAATAGTATTAAATCTACTGAA
Organism: Ichneumoninae sp. B BG-2022a; assembly: GCA_030522725.1. NCBI lineage: Eukaryota > Metazoa > Arthropoda > Insecta > Hymenoptera > Ichneumonidae > Ichneumoninae sp. B BG-2022a. The sequence continues at coordinate 5,000 of JAPYZD010001559.1, forward strand.
TACGTGATAATATCGTTTATAAGTTTGTAAAAAAAATAATCGAATCAAAACACAACTTCAACATTTTTTTTTACAAAATGATATATATTATTAATAAAATTCGTCGTAAGATACTTGCATTCCATTATGCGAGTCTTAACCGCGTGGAGAGAGTTAAAACCTTATAATTTACGAGAGTTTCCACTTCACTTAAAATATCAATATTTAACGATTCGATTTTTCAGTCTTCGCCGTTAGAACGAATATTATTATTTTCCAAGGCCGACCTCATGCTATCAATTACAGTCTCTAGTCTCTCAAGTTTATTTTTAACCGTAGCCAATTCAGCAATAATTCTCTCGTTTTCCGTCATCCCACCTCGACGCGAAAGGACTTCTCTTGCCCGGCCGACGATCAATGGATCCATCGACCAATCGGCACAACTTCTTGTCTTTCTCATTCTCCCATATACACGTATCTTGTTGGATTTGTATGGTTGGACACCGAGCTTTCCCTGCGGCAGGTATTCCGGGAAAAGAAGAATTCTCATAGCGAGAAATCCGAGGGGATTGAACATCGATCGACGAACGGTTCTTGCCGGGAAGCAGAGTCCGGTAAATTTCGTCAACCCCGAGCCTACAGCCACCCTTTCGGCGTAACTCACTAATTTCGCACGGGATATTAGACCGACGAGCTCGGATTTGTTCAATATATCGGCGGTGTCGCTTACGGCAAGCCCGTTGAGGAGATTGAACAAAACAATGGCTATGAGAAATACAAACAGAATGAATATACATCGACTAAGCACCGGATGCGACACGAACGGTATGTCATTTGCGTCGAATTCACCGGTAAGCATTATAATAGTTTTGAACAATGAGTGACCAGGATCGGGAAAATTTTCGTTATCCTTTGCGTTGTAGAATAGCGTGAAGAAAGCAAGAGCGAAAGCGAGAATGAGAAATGCATATAGAAACAAAAATCGTATAAAATTTATCGTTACAGTTTTGAACATCTCGATACCGGTGGACATGCGGGGATATTGACCAATGAGAATAACGAGCTCCCAGGCTGACAGCAATATAACAACGGCACCGACCTGAGGATTCGGAGTTACGAGGACCCAAGCGCCCAGAACGATCAGCGCTAGTTCGAGCATATTTTCGAAACTCGAAAGGTAGTGGCCCGGTGAAGATACCAGCTGAAAAGTCTCGCGCACGGCAAGAAGAATAAGAAACACTCCAGCGAGAGCTCCGAGACCTTGAAGGTGCTGGAAATTCGATGACATTGTCGGTGATGAAGACGACGAATCGATTTCGTGATTGGTCGACAGTATGTAGAAATTTATGAGAGCGTAGAAGATAACGTAAAAAACGAAATTTGCGTAGAGAACGTGCCGGATTCTATGCCATTTGAGGTAGAGAAACGATGACAACAGAGGATGCTTGAGCAATGGCTTTAGTGCACGATTTCCGGCGATATAAGCGAGAGCCTCCATCTCCGAGGAGATGGAGATGTTTTCGTTGATTTTGCTTGTTTGAAATTCTTCGTGAGCTTCGTCGCATCGTTGGGATGATGTGGTGTGGGGCATCAAGGAACGGTAGTCAAATTCTATCTCGTATTCGTCGGTGCGATCGTTCTCGCCGTGGATACAATCATCGAAGAAATCCGACAAGGCACCGGGCGACATGTGTGCCAGTGGTGGCACACCGAGAACGTTTCTGTGACCTATGTAACTGCCCAATCTCAAAAGCAAGCCAACCGCCTCGGTGGACTCCGCACGAGCTGCGTAGTGCAGCGGGGTGTTGCCTTTGTCTGAAAGAATTTTGACGAATATATATTTTCAGGGTCTTCTTACATGTCTTGTTCGGAATAAAAAAATTAATGAAACCATAGTAAGGTAAACGGCCCAATTTCCGCCGCTGTCCCAGTTACCGCCATTAATCGCAATTTATACTAATAATAAACACAGTATACGTTAAATACAAACGAAATTGACGACATGTTGAAGAGCGGTTTACTCTTGATCAATGCCGCGATACGTATATTTTTAATAAAATATTCCCTTTAACCATTGAAGATGGCGGAAACTGGGGCTAAAGGTGGCGGAAACTGGGCCGTTTACCTTACTAGTGACGATGCTGGTAAAAGGAAGAAAGGTGTACCCACCATCTTCGCATCGAACGTCGATATCCGGTTGTTCCAAAATTAATCTGACACAGTTGATCCGATCATCCCTGTGATCTTCACCTGGCGAGCAAGGCACTCCCAACTCTTTGCATGCCGGAAGTAAAAGTTTGGTTCCGAGTTTCGAGTCGATGCTTAAAATTTCTCTGAGAACTCTGTGATGACCGAGCTCCACGGCAATTTTTGAAGCTTCGGCGACTCTCGGTAAACAATCATCTCGTCGTCCTTTCTTCAACAATTCACCGATTGCCTCTGGAAAGTTACGTTTAGCCGCCAGTTTCATCAACTCGTCGACGTCGCTTAATGAATCGTCGTCGATTCTTCTGATATTCTTCAAAAAATCCGACTCGTTTCCCTCGAAGCAGGAACGACGAACTTCCTCCATTTCAATTTTACTCTCCCCCGCAGTTGGAAGCTCGAGGTCGGGAAATTTCTGTTGCAAAATTTGTCGGGTGGTGCGTTTACGAAAATCCCGAAAATCATCGAGATTCGGTGGGAATTGTGAGGTCTTCAGGATCAATTGGACGATCTCCCGATTTTCGTTAGTACAGGCAATGTGGATTGGCGTCAAACCTTTGGAATTCGCGATATTTGGATTTGCACCGTTGTCGAGCAGAGCTCTGACACAGTCGGTGGAACCGCTTCGAACAGCGATGTGCAGAGCCGTCTGTTTTCCAACTTCGAGGTCCGGATTGCATCGTTTTTCCTGCAGAAGAACTTTGAGAACATCGGCGTGACCAGCCTCCGCAGCGAAATGTATCGGTGCACGATTGTGCACATCGTTTAGTCGATTAACATTCGCGCCGAGCTTGAGTAGATGTTCGACGAACTCTACTCGACCCTCGCAACAAGCAACTTCCAACAGGGTTTTGTTCAACGGATGCGGGTAAACAAAATCAACGTCTATGTTAGGCTGGGCCAGAGCTCGTCGAGCGAGATCCTCGAAGGCGACGTTTTGGTTCGATCGCAAATTTTTCAGCAGTAAAGACTGCTCGCGTGGGAGACTCAACGGCTCAAGTTCTCTCGGCTCCATTCTGAGAACAAATTTTTATCAATCATCGATGATTATCCAGTTGATTTGTAGATTTGGCAATTACATTTTTTCTTACAATAAAGAAATAAAAAATCGCTATCAATATATAGTTCTTTAATGCAGTATCGGAAAGTGAAAAAAATGTGTGCATGCAACAATTTCAAAAAATTCGGCCATGAAAAAAATTTGTAGAGTCAAAGCTTCGAACCAATCTTGTTTAAAATTCCGAAATATCTATTAACCGAATGAACATGTTATTATTATATTTCGACCCTTCGACAGGATATAAGATTATGATTATGTAAAAAAAATCCGCAGGTGTACATATAAAAAATCGTAAGTAGAGTTCCGTTTTTAATAGAAAATATAAGAAATTCCTGTTGACAATCAGGTTTTTTTTAACTAAAAAATGACTTAAATAAACATCTTGTAGTCGAAATCTCTGCCAAACATACAGTAACTTTTAACAGTTAGGTGTGCCCGAATTATGTTGACGTGAGGATTACAGCGTGGGCATCTCGGGGCCGGCTTTATTCGGCCGTGACAGTGATGTCATCTCGCTACGCCGTATAGTCACGTTATAAAGCAAGTAGGTGGTACCGAAGCCTCTCTCTCATGTGTCGAATCGTCTAGACTAAATACGAACGAGCTCAATACCAAATATCGTCGTTCTCCGCCGGTCAAAAAATACCCGGAAGACTACTAAATTCGTCATCATGTCGAAGGTGAAAAAAAATTATATTCTGTAAACTTTTTTTTTTCTATTTTAATGTACGTGACAGTGTTAATTTTATACGAAGTTTTTTAAAACATGTTCCTATTATTATTGCAATACTACTTATCAAATGAAAAAGGGCTGGACCCATTAAATAAATAAATAAATAAATAAATTCTGAAAAAAGTACGGAACTCAAACATACATTATTCTCACAGAGAATGAATGATTTAATTCAGATACGAAGACAATAAAAAAAAGATTGGTACGATAATAGTCGCCCGTATAAACGCCGCCATCAGATAAAGCTTGTTACGGATCGTTACTGTTAACGCATCAATTACATTAAACAATAACGTGCGACGGAGTGCTATCTCGCGGAAATTCACTTCCTGTCGATCTGCCGGACAGCATTCGACCTCGGATCAAAATTACTTGTATTTTTTATTTAAGGAAAAAGGTAAAACAATATTGGTTCTGCATATTGGTAATTGCGATCCAGATCCATCGAGTGGTATCTTTTATATCTCGAAACATTGTTTTAGGTAATTAATTTGAAGCGCTTATAGTGTAATTTTTAATATTTGTATATAGATATAAAACTTACTCGAGAACGCCGGAATGGTGTCTGCGTCACACCTGCGATGGTTCGTGCTGTATTTTTTCGATTCTCTTGATAAATGATTGAGACAGGAAGAGAGCATTCCCGCATTAGTTGCTATCGGACTGACCAGACCGAGCCACTATACTGGACATGCAGCTCTCATCATCGCTCCGAGTCAGCATACCCGGAGAGGGGCATAATATTAAACACAAGTGTTAGTGTGGCTCAGAACCTGTCTCTTCCGTTCGTCGTATTGTCGCGCTCTTTACTAGTGTATCGCTAATGTGTCGCTATGAAGCTGTGAAATATATATATTTTTTTAAGCCTGAAGTAAAAAAGAAAATGTTGGCTTTGTAAACATACAGTTTCACAAATATGGATCTCCAGAATTAATTTCCATAACGTATCAAGTCATTAAGAAAGCCATAAAAATGTGACAACAATTGTTCCACGATTTAATGATACAATAGTTTAAGTCAAGGGGATAATATCGATTTTTCTTTTACAATTTTATGAACTTTCAAGAAATATTGTATTCCATTCTTGTCGTTAATAACGAGAATTTTCAATAACGGTTGTCATTTTTAAGCCATCTTCGGCATCAGTATCGATATTTTTTTGGACAATATATTTTTATTGCTGATTAAAAAAACGGTGCAAAGTAATTCGCACGTGGCTTCCTCATTTATTACAATTTTACGCATCGCTCTCTCTATGAGAAACTTCGTTGATCGATTTTGGCTTCCTAGTAAGTAAAAATTAAGTTCTGTACCGACATGTTGACTCAAATTAAACAGTTTTTAGTCATTTTTCAATTAAATCAAAAACTCATCAAATCTGACCGCCTGGATAGATTTTGATCAAATTCAATACCAAAGGTCTTTGATAAAAATATTATATTTGTATGCAGTTTTGGAACGATATCTCAAAATTTACAAAAGTTAGAGCCCTCAGATAGGATTTAAAAGGCATTCAAAATCGCGTAAAATCTCGAATGGTGCCCAATCCTTATGAAAATTGCGCTGAACGAAGCGACGTGACAACGCTACTGCACTGAGAAAAAAACCGATTGAGTCAATAAAATGAACGCTTACGAGAGACGAAACAAATTTTTGGTTGATCGAATGAAATAATTGTCGTGGTAAGTAAAGAAACATTCGAGCCGACGGCCTGTTAGTTTGATCAACAAGGTATTCCTTTCGATTAACCAAACATTTGTTTCACCACCCGTAAGCGTACATTTTTTTGACTGATTGATTTCTTTTCTCTGTGGTAGTGTACCAAATTTCAACCCGCTGTCTCAATTTTTTATTTTAGATTTTGGCTTCTTTTTTATTTTCGATTTTTATTTTTTTGTGAAAACCTAACTTCCTCAATGAGGAAGCAGAATAGTACATTACTCCACAAGGGCGAAAAAGTGTTTCGCACGAGGGATGTGCGAAATTTTTTCATCACCAGGTCCGAAAATGGCGTTTTACGCACGCGAAGCGGGCGGTAAAGTAGCCATTTTCGCACCGAGTGATGACATTGTTTTTTTCCCTTCCTCACAGGGGAAGCTGTTACGTAAAAAAAAATTGAGATTTTAATGTCAGAGTACTTACAATAGTCTAAAGCGTGTGACTGATTTGCATCGTTTAAAACGACTACAACCGCAATTTCAACCGCGTGTTGAAAATTGGTACAGTAATAGAGTCGTCACGTCTTTTTTACGCGATTTTAAAATATGTGCGCTACCAGTGTGTGGTAGCCGTAACTTGCGTAAATTTTGAGCTGTCGTCCTAAAACTAAATCCCAATATAATACTGTGATCGACGACCTCAGGTGTTGAATTTTGTCGAAATCTAACAAAGCGATGCATTTTATGGAATTTTTATTATTTTGAAAAATTACTGAAAAACGATATAATTCGAGTAACCATGAAGGTATCGACCTGAAATTTGGTAAGTGAATGGACTAACTCGGTATAAATGTTGGTATTACATTTGGCGAAAATGTATCTAACTGTTTAAATTTTATAAGATTTCGAAATTTTTAAGTCTCGTAAAGTTTGTATTTTATGTCCAACACAAGTTAATTAGAACATGTAGTTGGGAGAAAAATAATACGTAAGTTGCACATTCGTGACATTGGAAACGGTCTCGCGCCTGCGTTGCGTTCAGACAGCGGATTCGGAGGGGGGAGGGAGGGGGAATACACGCGGATCGTCGTTAAAACTTCTACCAGTGGTTTCTAGCCGTTCTCGGTCAGACGACGGATGTTTCGAATTGCGACCGCACCGTCGGCGCGCATTCTTTTCTCGTGTGCTTCTTCCGAAAATAATTGATTATCCATTACTATAAATTATTGTAAATTTCGCAGCCAATTGTTAACCCAATTGGATCAACGAAAATATTTCGACCGTTTCGTATTTCTTCAGAGTATCGTGTGCCAACAGTGTCTCAGTCATAAAAAAAGAAAAGAAACTTATCTATTGACGTAAGTAGAAAAAACCATTTTTACGAAATGGTGGTGAGCATGCACACGTTAATACATGTATAGAAAGAACCGTTCGTCGATTTACATTTTCATACATTCTTCAAGTGCACAACGGCATCAATTCGCGGTCTGAATTTTAATAACCTTGCCCTAAGGCTACTTACCGATATTGGCAGTTTGCCGGCGGGACATAAAAATTTCAATTTTGGTTGGTGGTGAATTGATTCAAATTCGATTAGATTTTGATTCAGAGAAAAAAAAATCTCTCGCTGTTCTTTATACGAAACATACATGTGCTTCTTCTCATACGACAGGAAGATAGAGTAATTTTCGTAATTAAAATTCGGTTCGATTAATGTTGAAAACAAGAGAGACTAAAATATCGCTATGACGATGAGGACCGTTTACAACCTGATTACGAAAAAACGCAAGTAAGCGTGAGTTCTCAGTCATTGAAATCAGATACAAATTGTACTTGAACAGACCTTCGATTCCAAACCACTCTTGTTTACTGCTTTCCGTGAGGTCATCTATGTATCTGTAGCACTGTATCGCTAATTTTGCTACGACGGTGTAGCAAAGTGAAATAAATTACTGCTACCTCGCTCGGGGATATCGCACGATATCGTGCTGTGTCAACGTTTTTATTATGCACGCTCTCGTCATACCCATATTCTGACTAATACAGGTTCTCTCTCCTTTATGCATACGAATAATGTATGTCCGCGATGAGCAATCGACGAATCGATGTTATTACGACATAGTCTTGCGGTTACGATTGTTTCACCCGTAAATCCGAATTTCGGAAAGGGAGGGAAAATATCCGTTGTAATGAACTGAGAGATCGTACTGTAAATATACCGTTCGTATATCATGTATTATGCCCTCGATTCTCTCGCTTGACGAGTATATTTATCGTTTGATTCAGCAGCGCGTGTCCGTCTGTCGTGATCTTTGCCTTTTTCGGCGTGTACCAATCACCGTACGTACAGTTTACCGATCGAATTGTCCATTTTACTCGACTATATAACTATAGTCTTCCTTATCGTAGGTGTACCTCGAGGAAATCATCGACGGAGATAATTTTATTTGGATGTATTATTATAGAAATAATAGAATAGATGCGTACTACAGCCTCCTAAATAATAGCTGAAGGAGTGTCCGGTTACGCCATTTTTACTGATGAGCTATAATAGGAAAGGGTAGTCGATCATCACACCTGTTTATTATTATTATTATTCTTTTTTTATTGACACTATCCGGCTGAGTGCGTAACGGAGATGAACAAAATTAGGAATTTTTACTATAAATTTTTTAATAATAAATAAAGTTTTTTTCTCTTTTGTTGCACTACAGCCTCCCAAATAATATTTGAAGGAGCGTCCGGTTACGCTATTTTTACTGATGAGCTATAATAGGAAAGTGTAGTCGATCACACCTATTTATTATTATTATTATTATTATTCTTTTTATTAACACTATCCGTCCGAGCGCGTAACGGAGATAAAAAAAATTGGGATTTTTTACTATAAACTTTTAAATAACAAATAAAGTTTCTTTTCTCTTCCGTTGTGAAATCATTAAGGTAAAATGTCAGGAATATGTTTATTGAGATTATTAAGAGATGCCAAGATTTTGAAGCTAAATGCTCCAATTGCGCGATCAATTGTGTCGCGGTAAGTTTGACATTGATAGTAGAAATATTTGAAAATTTTCGGGCATTTATCGTTTAATCTTTTAACCATTGCATGAGTTGAAACCGGGAATGCGTGTTGGTTTTTTAATCGCCCACGCTTATATTTCGCCGCTGTGCAGAACGTCACGCGAAGGTGGACAACAATTTAAGGTACGCCCGTACGAGATTCAAAAATAACTGACAAGGCCACCGGGAGTATTGAAGATTTATTACGAAAAATCTTCGTCGAGGGTCTATACCGTACTGTACATATCGCCATTGGAACTTAAATCTCTAATGGGCAGTGAGGACGTCGCTTTTCACGCCACTTCATGTTTTCTTTTCCTATTTTTTTAAGCAAATAAAAAAATTAAAATTTGACATTTATGTCGGTTGCTTAATTTTTTCAAAACTTTTTAATATCCGCGACGATACGGATGTTTATAATACACTTTTTCCGCGCCATCGGAGAAACAATATTTTCAGGAAGCTCGGTGATTTTTTTCACATTTTCATTTACCATAAAAATTAATTCAATAACGAGGATCTGCGCTAGCACTTGATGAAAGGACGGAAAGGTTAACGGGCATGGATTCCCAAAAAATTCAAGCTGTTTCTGTGAAAGCAATCTATTTGTTCGGATTCCCGGATATGCGATCTGCAAAGACTCGATACACATCGGTTCGATGTGCGTCTGACCACAGCTGGCTGTTGCTGCTAGAACCGGAAGCGAAAGCGTCGTTCTCAATTCACGGTACCCAGGGGAAGGAAAGAAAATGAATACTAGCTCGATTATACAGTCCTATATGAAACTACACAGGTATAGCCGTTTATAGCCCCATTTCGTAATTATTGTTCGAATAATAACAACGTGTGGTAAATAAAAAACATTTGAACAAAATTGCGAGATGAAAAAAGTTTCTTGTACAAACATCCGTATTGTTGTCCCAGGTAATGTAATTGAACGGCGTGCGCACCTAAACACAATTTTTTGCAACTTTTATAAATATTTATCAATCTCCGTAGTGATTCCGTAATTATTGTTCGAATAATAACAACGTGTGGCAAATAAAAAAACATGTGAACAAAATTGCGAGATGAAAAAAGTTTATTGTACAAACATCCGTATTGTTGCCCCAGGTAATGTAATTGAACGGCGTGCGCACCTAAAACAATTTTTTGCAACCTTTATCAATATTTATAAATTTCCGTAGTGAAATTGAATGAAAGTTTTCCACGTTTGCACTTCAGTAATTATAGCTTTTCATCTCTGTAAACAGCAACTTTCGTCCTTCGTCACGGATGACCATTTAGTTATCTTGTCTCGAGGATAGCCGGTGATCATTATGCGCTCTGTTCTCGAAAGTCTTCTCGCGCGTTAGCCCGCCGCGTCGCCGAGCAATTCTCTCGCGCCACAGGTGACTCAGATGCGCTGCATATACTAGTTATTTGGACAGGGATTCGTAAATATCTCGCGAGATCTGTAGCGCGCGAAGCGACGAAAAAAAAAAACCGCGAAGTGGTGGGCGACGCAAAATCCCGTCATGGGCATGCTCTTATATGGCCAGCCATGACTCGGTTTTCCAGAGTTTCGAGGCCATCCGCGTCTCGGCGACTCTCTGTATCGTGTATTACACAATTTGCGACAGAGACACCGAGAGTCAACAAGCGAATGCTTTGTTTCCCGGAATAGTCCAGACAAAAATACGACAAAGTAAAGATGCTCTTGTTAAACGAAAGCTCATAATACCGGAGTGATCGGATGGATTGGGAAACTTGACAGGAAATAATGCTAATTGCGTCAACTAATACAACTGAGCTCGATCAAGTTCTTCGTTTCTAGTTGCAAAAGCATTTTTCTGCGAAAAATTGTTCTTCACAATTATGATTTCCAAAACCATCCGTTTTGTTTTCTCCATAAAAATGTTCAATTATCGTATAACTTACCCATCCGTTACCAGCGAGAGAAGTTGAATGTAAGATTGGTCGTTATATTATTATGAAGATCGTATTTAATTGGAACAAAGTTAATTAACCGTGAAATGTATTAATTAGCCATTACATCGCCAGTCTCGCGACCGGCTATAGTATATAATATATCGGACATTATATAAGGTAGAGAATGGTACGTTCAATATTATGAGGATCTAAGTAGAGGGGGATTGAGCGTACGATCACCGTATCTTTATACCCGTGCAGTGGTCATGACCCATTTCTATATTCGACGCATCATGATTTATTTTAAGTATTCGAACACTTCTTTTTTTACTAATAATTTACTTCTCCAACTATTTGGTTGCCAACAGGAGACGGAACGTGGACCACGTTCGATCGAGGCTGGAGTAAAAATTAATAATCGAATATGGGTGGCATGACCCAGAGACCGTGGACCCCGACGAAAAGAAGAGGTCCCATTGCCGCCGAATATAGCAGTCCCGGTCCGGCTTGTGTTACCTTGCCACCTCTAATAGGTAAATCAATGAGCTTCCGCTGTACACAGAAAAAAATATTGATTCAAGTAAAATTTGCTTGCGGGCTGCCAATGAACAAAAAATGTTGTTTCAATTCTACTTTCAATTCGTTTAATTTTATACCAGCTTAAAACGATAACATATCACCTTGTCAGTTTTGCCGTCATTGTTTCAATATCGTATGGAATTGTAAGAATTACAAATAGAATTGAAACAAAATTTTTTTTCGTTGGCAGCCCGCAAGCGAACTTTTTTTCAGTGTACAGACTGATGTTTACAATAACACAAGAGAGCATTGAAAACATTTGACATATATGTATATATTGTTTGTTATTCTACAGGGAAAACCGTTCCGGACTCGAAGCGCGGTAGAGCTCCGGCGTTCTCGTTTGGAAGCAGGTGAAATATAAATCATTATTGTTAATAAACATTTTATTGTACCTTCGTAGCTATTTTGAGCATCAAATACTTTTCAGCATTCTTTTAAATGCCACCCACCGCTTTCTCATGTAATATTTTATTTTTCACTTACTGAAAAGCTCATTGAGCTTACGCAACACCTCGATCCGAAGGTCTAAATGATCTGAAAAGTAATTAAATACAATGGTAGATGTGTAACATCAATGACAATTTCAGACACTCGAGCAAGAACGACAGTCCCGGGCCTGGTCCCGGTCAATACAACATTTCCGGTCTCAGTGCGAAAGGTAAAATTTCATTTTCGTTTTATTGAATCGACGAAAATCCTTCACAAAATTCTTTCTCATACTTCATCGAACATACCTGGGCTCCAGTTTCCATGCTATGTGCGTGTTTCTTGCGAGTGAACTTATCGATCAAACGCCGCATTAAAATGACTATACTCTCTACAGGCTCTCTCTCTACAGGAATGTCAAGTGTTGGTTGAACATCACGAAATATTTTCGAGGCTCGATCGAAAGGAAAAGAATCTTGCAAAAATGATATTTCCACTTAAAAAAATATACATATATATTTTTTTCAAAAGATAATAGAAATAACAGCAAAAATTCTACCCAGTTTTAACCCAGAGAAAATGAGAGACTTTCTACCCAGAGAAAAATGAGATAAAATTGCAAATACTTCTCGGTGGTATAAAAATCTGTAAAAATTCTTGCGTATTAATGGTATTGAAAAGTTTGATTTCGCATAATAATAAGTCCAAAATGTTATTAACAAAATAAACCAAAAATTAAGTGTTTAACAAATTACCCGGCAAACAGATTGTTTTATATTCCGAAAATGATTCGTTGATTTTTCTGAATACGTAAGAATTTTTTCAGATCTTTAAATTTGCTTTGAATTTTGTATTTTTTTTCCATACAAAAAAAAATGCAAAGCATATTTTTAAATTTGAAAAAATTGATACGTGTTTAGAAAAATGATGGAATCATTTTCATTAAAAAAAATTGGCTTTCTGAAAAAAATGTTAACCAACTTTTTTCATCAATTTGTTAATAACATTTTGGAATCACTATTATTAAAAATTAATCTTTTCAGTACCTTTACTATGCATACTTTTTTTCAGATTTTTGTACCATCGAGAAGTATTTGCAATTTTATCTCATTTTTCTCGAACTTATTCGAAATAAATACCAGGCGACAGAACTACCTTAACGATTACATCGGTATATCGATGAAGTAAAGTTAGATCCAAATTTTCAAGAAATTGAATTATACGCAGATTATACTCGTTTTAGGAAAGGATAAAGCTCCCGCGTTATCCCTTCACGGTCGAACCAAGTCCGGAAAAGTAGAATACACACCAGCTCCAGGTGATTACGACCCGCAGAAAGCCGAGAAGATCATACAAGACAGCTCGCCAAAATATTCCTTCGGTATAAAGCCTCACACCGATAAAGTTAGCACGACGCCTGGTAAATATTTGTCTGCATTCATCACAATAAAACTCGACGAGTTAATTCAAATTTTCACAATCAAAATTTTGCCCACGGAGATTAATCCTTTGAAGAAATTATCTATTTATTTTCTTAATTTCACTGTTATAGTAACGATTACAATAAAGTTAAAAAGAAAATTGATATATCAAAAATTATGCTGAAATAAGCTATAAAACGATAACTGGCTTCAAAGATTTGATATTCGTGATTGTAAATTTTTTGTTAAATCGGCTCCCACGATTACATTTTTCATAAAAAAAAAATCATCTTGTGAAAAAATGATGTGTAGCTCCCGGTGATTATATCACGGAAATCGTGAATCTCGACAAAGCCCCTCAATACAGTTTTGGCGTAAAACATTCATCGGATAGGCCGAGCGATAGTCCTGGTAAATGAATTCACATATTCAATATCAGCATTATATAGTATACATATATATAATTGCATATCGCTGTAGAATCTGTTAACTGCTGCGTATAGCGTGACGAGCTCTTCTAACCGGCAATAATCCTAATTTCTATCAACAGGATACATAATGCATTCTAAAAAAAAAAAATAATACATCGCAGATTCGGACTATTTGTGTGGATTTTATGCTAGCAATTATTTTATAGCATTTTCCATTCATTGGGTAAAATCAATGTTGCCATAAAAAAGAGAATATTCATTAAAGACAAAAATCCTTGGGTTATTTTTTGGAGCACGAAAACATGAACTTTACTGGTTACAAGTTTCAATAAGCTCACTGGAAACGGCGTTCGAGAATGCAGTGTGTTGATTGCCGTTAATCGATTTAACGGTTCAACGAGGCGAACTATGCAAGTCGAAGAATCGACGCTAATCAAGGTTTTGGTAAATCTGTTTGCGTATAATCGAGAGCTTGTTGTTTGGTCGTATATTATGGCAAAATGCGTAGTTCAATCGTTTTTAGTAATTATATTACGCACAAGCTAGGCTAAGCTGCATGTTCAGTGTATAAAAAGCTCAACCATAAATTGCTGTTAATGTACTTATGCTATGCTAGTCGTTATATCGACTGGTAAACGACAAAAGGGCGTATCCCCCGTGTTGAAGCTTACGGGCTACGTGGTTTTGTTACTTAGTAGTCGACATATATATACATATATACATCGCGCGACGTAAACCAGGAAGATTTTTTTATATCACTGTAGGAAAAAAATCGTTCTGTTTTAGTTACGCGATATGTGGATCATAGAAAACATTATTTTTTAAATTATCTTTTTAGCACCCGGAACTTACTGCCCGGAAAAAGTTAATTTCGATAGAGCTGCACCACAGTACAGCTTTGGTCGTCGAACTTCGTTCGACAAGGTCGATCATACTCCTGGTAAATGAGATATAATTGAGATTTTGATATTACGTAACTTTTATGTTTCAGACACAGATGAATTAATTTTATGCGATTTTTGTTATTGTGTAGCACCAGGTACATATTGTCCCGAGAAAGTAAATCTCCACAAATTGCCGGAGTACAGTTTCGGTTTGAGACCACAGCACGATAAGCCAAGCGAGACTCCTGGTAAATTTTGATTTAATGGTTTTTTTTTGTATCATTGGGTAGATTATCACTTTTCTTGTCGTTTTTTTAAAATTTTCGCATCAGTCAAGTTCATCACCTAAGAAGTACGTAAGAAGAGAGTATTGTTTTGTTTTCCGGTTGAATTCACTTTCGTTTTATCGGTTCTTTGTTTAGCTCCTGGCACTTACAGTCCCGAAAAATGTAATCTTCACAAAGGTCCCGAATACAGTTTATATGGTAAAGGACTGGATCAAAAGCCGAATGATAATCCAGCTCCAGGAGCCTACAGCCCTGAAAAACATAATCTCGAAAAAGGTCCGGAGTACAGCTTGTACGGCAAAGGACTGGAGCAAAAGCTGAATGATAATCCAGCTCCAGGAACTTACAGTCCTGAAAAACACAATCTCGATAAAGGTCCCAAATACAGTCTGTATGGAAAAGGATTAGAGCAAAAACTAAACGACAATCCAGCTCCAGGAACCTACAGTCCTGAAAAACAC
>JAPYZD010001560.1:0-20091 GCA_030522725.1 Ichneumoninae sp. B BG-2022a
TAGTACTAAATGTATTTAAAAATTACTTTAAAACTACTGTAATTGTACATAATATTTGCACATTAAATTTAATATACTGGTTTATGCATAAAAGCTTCCGATATCGGTACATTGAATTTACAATTTTTTTTACAGTGCACGATTGTACGTCTAAAAAAGCCAATTAATTTCCATCGTTAGTACACACGATGAGATCGCGGCCAATGATGTCGGATAATTACTAATAACGAAGACAAACCAGAGACACGTCGGGCCGGCGCGGAACACCTTGCGAACGCTTCGCGGTGCGGCCGCCGAGCGTTTGTTAATTGGCGGAGCAGGAAGGTTTCGCGTTCCCTCCAGCGAACGCGTTATTGGAAAATCCGTGACCGAACCTGCCGACGCCGCTGTTGTCCGTGCCGGACCTCTCGTGCTGACTGGCTACATAACTAAACGTGGAGAGACGGAGAGGTCCGGAACAGAGAATGGACCGAGATAGCAACAAAATTAGTCTATCAAACTAATACCAACTTGGTCGAGGTCGCCGGGCATGTGGGAACAATCGATCGATCCTATCGCCTTCTCTCCGCCCGTTCCCTTCGTTCCATTCAACCCCCCACCCCCCTCCCTTACCCCTTTCCCATCGCGCTTAAACGAGATGCTCTTGTTTGCTCTGCGATAAATTCCTGTGGTCAAATCGAGAAGCCCCGCCACGATTCTCGCGTCGATTCCCCCTTCGTTATTTACACGCTGTAGATCGACGAAATTTTTCGGTTCTTCGACCCCGTTTTTCATTTTTAAATTTCGGGATCAATAATGTATCGATTGTTACCATTATTTTCAATAAATTCGATCACTGATAAGCGTTATAAACGGTCTATTGAATAGTTACAACTAAAATGGAAAAATGAATTCAATGGACTGGAACTTGAAATTTTCTCACCTTACTTACATTCATTTAACATTAATGTACTTCTATTGTAAAATAAATATACCAAATATTAAAATTACAAGTCGTTTGTCCGCAGTTTACAAAAATTTTCATTGAAAAGAAGAATTTTAATGTAAAATTGCAACATACAGGTGTTTTAAATTTCAGAAACGGGTTATGTAAAAAAGCTTCCAATACCGTTCTTTAATAAAAAAAAAATTTCTTTATTACTTGCAACAAATTCGATCATTAATAACCTCTGCAAAAATTCTGTTGAATACTTGTCACTATGGAACTGTTACGAAAGGAGTTGGACATTTTTTTTTACAATGAATCGAGCACGTAAAAAAATTTATAACTTTGAACGAGTTCATGCAGAGACAGCAGTAAAGTATTTTAAAGGGTTGACCCGGTGTGAAAAATTACCGGCGTGCGCGCCTATCAAACTTCCGCGGTACAAAGTCGCCCGCACTGCAAGAAACTCCCGTTTCTTATTCCTCAAAAAAAGAAAAAAAAAAATCTTGCGGAGGGGCTGCGAATGGCTCGTCCGGAATCGGGTCGGGCAATTAGCGCATGCGAATCCAGTGACCGGGCGAGTCTGGCCAAGGGTGAAATTGCATACCTCCCCGAACACCTCCGGGCTACACGATTCCCCGAGGTAAAATAAGGCGTATTAATAATTTCCTCGGACTTTCTTATTCAACCCCTGCCGAGCGCCTGCCTACGGACCTTAACAGGTTTTCGTAATCGTAAGGGTCGCGCAGCGACGGAGGGCGAAGTGCGCGAGAAACGCCCGAATTCTTTTCCATTCCGCTGGCAGCGAAAAAAAAAAAAAAAAAAAATTGGTACATTAATCACCCTCGGCCGCGGCTGGCCGGAGGGGAAGGATGGGCCATCTCGGCGCGGCAAGAGCATGACCCGACTGACTTTGCCGAAATTTGTCGAGCGAGCGGATCTCCGCGAAAGAATATTGTTCGCGCTACGCCGCACAACCCCGCCAACCCTTCTGCAATTCTCGCATTCGCGTCGTCCCCGGAGCCACGCTCTTTCGCGTCGATAAGTTTCATCCGCGAGATGACAAAGATATTTTTTAATGGCGAAACATTGTGTTTTTTTTCTTTTTTTCCCCCCACGGCAATGAAAGAGACAAAGGACTGGGGCCGGGATAACGAGCGTGTATAGGAAGGTCTGGAGGTGGAATTCTTTTGTCTCGTCAAACTCATTTTCGTTCATGGCCTAGTTCGTAACCGAGTTTAAATTTAAAGCTTTCGTATGATTTTTTGTTTCTTTTTTTTTTAGAAAAAAAGGGAATATTCAAACTGGTACCGGAGACTGCGTTGAGGGTCCAAGTTCATTCGAGTAAAATTTGATGTATATCGAGTTCTCTCTGCTGCTAATTGTTAATAATAAATATATCCTGCAGCAGAGCTACGCGCTACACATTTCGTACGCATTTTTATATTTTTTATATTTATTTTTTTTTGAAAATAAACAGAAAAAGAAATAATCAAACAAGTACCGGAGTGACTGCATTGAGGGTCCAAATTTCACTGGAGTAAAATTTAATGCATATCGAGTCCCCTCCGCCGCTAATTGTTAATAATAATCGACCTTGCAACAGAGCTACGCGCCACACATTCCGTATGCATTTTTATATTTTTTGATATTTTTTTTTCGAGCGAAAAAACAAATAGTCGAACAAGTATCGGAGAGATTGTATCGAAGGTCCAAATTTCATTTGGATAAAATGTTATATATATCTAGTGCTCTCCGCCGCTAATTGTTAATAATAATCTACCTGTCAGCAGAGCTACGCGGAACACATTCCGCATTTAAATCCCCCTCGATCCAAAGCTTAAAAAAAAATACCACGTTCTACACATGAGTGGAAGTCGCGAAGCCTCGGGGAATGTCCAACCGTCCTCTCGTCCTCGAGTTATTCCATGCTCCGTGCGGTTATCGACATTCATTTTCCGGTCAATTCGTTCCCGTCTCCGGCCATCGAGTATTTTCGTTTTCATTGCCCGACGTCTTTTCACGTTTGCTCCATTTCTTTTCATCGACTCTCGCGCACATGCGGCGCTACGTGATTGCGCGCGTCGAAAGGCACAGTATGAGTGCGCACTTGTGCGCTTCATCCATTCGATGATACACCGCGTCGAGTATTTCCGAAGGGATTACGAGGTCACGCTCCTGGGATTTTTACGTAATCCGGATGTAAAATCCGCGGATCGTCGGAGTAGATGTAGCATGGGTAGATATAGTATATGTAGGGGAGAGCGGGGCAAAATAGGGCAACGGGGCAAAACGTCAGTTTCCAATAATTTTTGGATCGGACAAGGTGGCAAAACTGGGCAGAAAAGCCTGATGTATCCGAAAGGGCGAATTCGGTCATCCAAAAATTATTGGAAAATGACGTTTTGCCCATAAAACCCCGTTTTGCCCGTTGCCCCATTTTGCCCCGCTCTACCCTACATATAAATATATACATATTGTGTCCAGCGGTCAAGAACACTTCGAAATTAACGTCCCTGGATGAGGATACATAAAAGGAAAAGTTTACCTGTTCATAGCACCGTTACAGTTTCGACCATGTGTGTATAGTAGAGAATCGCGTAAGTCGCATCCGGATAGCTTTTACCGGTCGGATGAGTTGGACAAAAAAACGACCGGTTACCAGAAAAATCATTTATTTGACGGCCACCCTTCATTTGTTTTAAGTAAAATATTTATTTTATTTCAATAAATATTTATATCATTTCAGTAACTATTTACTCAATTTAAATAAAATTTTTTTCATTTCAGTAACTATTTACTCAATTTAAGTAAATATTTATTTGAATAAAATAAAAATTTTACCTAAACCAAATGAACGGTGGCGGCCAAATAAATTTTTTTCTGCGTATACATTTAATCGGACTTTTATGGGAGTCCGTCTACCTGCATGACGGGAAAAGCAAATATCCTTTCCAATTTGTTACCTGCCTATCAAACCATCCCTGCTCCAAGTTTTGGCATGGGAAGGGAGGGCAGACATTAAACCGTGTTTATCCGAGGTAATGTGGGGACAGCGTACGTCGTATAAGTGAAATCTCGGATAAGAGGGATAACACACATACTCCGCTCGCGTGCATCGTTACTTTATCCGTTTTATCCGAGTTTTCCGTATTATCCGAGGCCACAGTTCGGTTAATGCGGAGAGATTGAGTTGGGCGACTCGTAGGCGATATCGGGGCAAAATGGGACAGTGGGGCGAAACTCAATTTTCCAATAACTTTCGCAAAGTGGCGGTGAGTGGGGCAAAACGGCGTTGAAAATCCGGATATATCGTTAGGGCAAAATGGAACATTGAAACATTATTGGAAATTTGAGTTTTCACTGTGCTATTTTGCCCCTTCTCCCCTATAACGCGGAGGCTCGGTTGGTCAAAGGCCGGATAATGGAGATTCTACTTTATTGGGAAATCCAACACATCCTCCCGTGCCTAATTGGCTTGGTTCGCTAGCATGCAACTTACGCGGTGATCTACTGTACATATATATATATATATATATATATATATATATATATATATATATGTATAATAACGTAATGGTAGTGGGTAACATTTGTAAATCGACGAAGCGTGAAATACGCATTTGCTATTGCAGTTCCGATGGAAGTTTACTGCCCGTCGATGACTATAAACCACTGTGCACATATATGTGTGTGTGTCCGTTCGCCTCCATTTCTTTCGCATCGGCCAGCCCCCTATCACTGCGATAAGCCTCGGTATTTGTCATAAACAAGTTTACGATGCTCGGACTTTAACCTGCGTACCCGCTGGCACCGGAGCGATTCGCCGCAGGGAAAACGCTCGTTCGACGCTCGCGCTGAGCGTCCGCTGAAGCTGGTACAGTAGAACATTGCGTATTTCGTTTGTTCTGGGTAAGCATTCAGTAAGTAGTTTTTCACCATCCATGCGATGGTAAGCAGTTCTCCAAACCTTGTCAGGACGTTTTTGGGGACCTCATCAGGCCTCGTCCGAACCTTATGAAAGCCCGGATGAGGCCTGCGGATACACAGCTCCGAAATGTTTACCAAAGAATTAACAGGACTGATGCGGACACATTTTGTACCTAAAAAAATACCATCGTTTCGAAAATTCGCCAGAGCTGTGTTGAGTATAAATTCTCGAGCGGTGCCTTATCAGCGTTTTATCTTGCATTTTCCAGAACTTATCAGGACGTTTGCCAAACCTTAGCCGCTTTTTCGGCACCTCATCACACCCAGAAAAAAAATGACTTGACGGCCACCGTTTAGGGTAAAAGTGGGGAATATGGCCCGGTCCATATATCATTGATTTACGTGTTAATCGAGGTGGACCATATTCACCACTTTTACCCTAAGTAAAATATTTATCTGATTTAAATAAATATTTATTTCATTGTATGTAAATAAATATTTATTTCATGGTATGTAAATAAATATTTATTTAAATCAAATAAATATTTTACTTAAACCAAATAAACGGTGGCCGTCAAATAATTTTTTTTCTGGGTGCAGGCTACGTCCGAACCTTATCAAGGCCGGATGTAGAGCTGGTAAAATCACTATCAAAGAACTTACGAGAGCTTCCACTGTAGGCTTTGCGCGACATAGTGGATGAAGGTATTACTATGTATGCACATTGCCGTACGTTATCGGTTCTCACTTTGCTTTCGAGGGAGCGCACCGGGGGAGACTCTCTCTAGTTACAGGTTTCGTATTTGACGATGCAGCGGAAGGGCGGAAGACGGAAAGGGGAGGGGGGGGGGTGAGTCGCGTGCGCAAGTGCGCTGGTCTAGGCGCATTAAGAACGAAGGTTACTTTATGATCAACCGCTCACCGCCATCACTCTCGTCTGGATCCATCAACGTTTTATTACTCCTCGACGGGAGAGTGAGTGCCGAGAGGTGAAGCTAAACTCGAGTATCTACCCCCTCCCTCCCCCACCCCCTGCTGTTTCGCGATATTGCGCAACATTTTCCCTCACACTCGCCGTTTTCTTCCGCGCTATCTGCACATCTCTCCGACTCTCGAACTCGCTTATTGTCGCTCATTCCCGAGATTGTTTCGATTCCTTCGCCCTCTCCAGACACCCGCGAAAGCTCTCATCCTCTTATCGCGAAGATACATTATTAAATTTTCATTCCATTCAACTTCACTCCATTTTCATAGGCGCGCCGCCCGAAGTGTGAACGAAACGGACCGCGAAAGCCGATACAAAAGGGTGGAAGTCGAAATTTTCATATCGCTTTCTCGTAAAAGTTGAAAATTGATATTTTCATATCGCTTTCTCGTAAAAGTTTAAAACTGAAATTTTCATATCGCTTTCTCGTAAAAGTTGAAAATTGATATTTTCATATCGCTCTCTCATAAAATTTGAAAATTGATATTTTCATATTGCTTCCTCATAAAAGTTGAACATTTTAATTTTCATATCGCTTTCTCATACAAGTTGAAAATTGAAATTCTCATATCGCTTTCTCATAACGTTCCCTTATCCGCGAAGCTTCTTCTACGAGGAAGCGTTATCTGTATTTTTGTCTTCCTTTTAATTAAAACCTCGACATTTTCTTTCGCCATAACGAAGCTTCCTATGAGGAAGCAATATCGCAAAAACAAAAAAAAAAAAAAAATCGTATGAAACAATTCCAAAGATAACAACAATAAATGATCGAGATTTTATTAAAAATCGCATTGAACCCCGATCAGCAGGGACGACCTTTTGAAAACATTTGGCTTTCCTCCGGCGAACGGATCGTCATTGAATCCCCGTCGTGTCCGACTTTCCCCTCGGGGGCGTGACGAATGCGATAAGAGGAAAAGAAACAGGATGACGAGCCAGCGCATTGACAAGGACTAATTGTCAAACCAGGGGGTGGAGGGGGGAAGAAGCTAGAATACAAAAGAAGCATTTCTGGGACATCCTCGGGGTTTGGGTGTGCGGTTGGCGAGCCAGTAGCAAGTACGTCGGTTAGTTTTCCCGGGTGAAAAATTTCGCCGGAAGTAGTCTCTTCCCGTGAACGGGCGGACGGAAGGGGTGTCCATCGCTTCCCCGCCGGCGTTCCTTCTCCTTTCCACGATCCGTGCGCGTTTCTCTCTCGGCGAAACCGCGGGGGGGACCGAGACTGGCAAACGTTCTGGCCGAGCGAGAGAACTGCCAGACCGCTGGCGTTGAGAATCGATTTTCTCGCGGACAATGCCACTATCTATTATCCGTTATCTATTGGAGGGGGTTTCGGGATTGGCAGTGATGCCACCGGACAGAATGGGGCGCAGCCTCGAGCCGCAGCGAATAGACGTATATACGGCTTGGCTCGAAAGTGTCGGGAAAGAGTTAGCGCTCCGAAGCCGGCGAGAGTCTCTCGGATCGTTTTGCACCCCCGGCCGGTCCAGCGACCCTCGGCGCTACCGATCACCGATCGGCTTCTGGAAATTCACGTTTCCTCGCTCTTCTCCACTCGGGTGGCACGAGGGAAGCCCCGACGCGACGTCCCCGAGATCGTCTCGGCGAGATCGGGCTCTCACCTTTACGTGCACTCTGATACGGACTGCCCGATGAGATCGACTCTTCGACGGATCGACGAAAGATCCTCCGGCAGATTTATCCTCTGATAGAATCGTGGTCGGGAGTCGCGATAGAGAGCGCCATTTGCGTTATTAAGGCTCCAAATCTGAATCCTGTCAGTGGGTTTTGTTAATTTCAATTGTTCGAGACGGTGGGGCAAAATGGGGCAGTGGGGCAAAACGCCATATTTCAATCATTTTTGGATGGGACAATGGGGCAAAACGGGACAGACAATCCGGATGTATCAATAGGGCAAAATGGGACATCCAAGAATTATTGGAAACTTGCGTTTTGCTCAATGTCCCGTTTTGCCCCGCTGTTCCATTTTGCCCCGCTACGCCCTAATTGTATCGGTACACTGAGAAAAAAATTGGGTGGATTACCCAAAAGTCGAGGTACGTTCAAAGCTTAAAGTCAAAGCAAAGTTATTTATTCGGTACAAATAAAACCGTTTTATTAAACAATTATCTGCTTCAATTTATTCAAAAATGTCGATTGAAACAAACATGTTTGTTGTACCAACGAACTTCACTTTGAACGAATGTCACCACGCAATTTATTAATAAAGTCACAGAACTCAAGAAAAGTCACAAAAAATTCATACGTATTAAGAAACATGAACGAATCATTTCCATTTAAAAAAATTAGATTTTTTTTCAACATTTTTTATTTTTCATCAATTTGTAAATAACATTTTGAAATTATTATTATGCAAAATGAATCCTTTCAGCACCTTTAATATACTTGAATTTTTTCAGATTTTTATACCAACGAAAATTCCCACTCATTTCTCTGAAACTTATGCTAAGTGAACATTATTCGCAAGGACTACCTTAATACATTTCCGTCCGTTTCACTATAGTTCTATTCGGATCGTCCGGCCATCGATAAAGAGCAATTTTCAAAAGTCAATACATTTTCGTCACTCAATCATCAAAATTGTGCTCGAGAAATGCAAACGCGCTCGCACAGCGAAGAGAAACCCTACAATAAGAACTTCCAAATCTCTTCGTTCCACATTCAAACTAGACGGAACAGGATCGAGCACACAGTTTAAAAAAAACGTGAAAATTGCAATTTTCATATGGCTTCCTCATAAAAGTTGAAAATTGAAATTTTTATATGGCTTCCTCATAAAAGTTGAAAATTGAAAATTTCGTATAGCTTCCTCATAAAGTTGAAAATTGAAATTTTCATATGGCTTCATCATATAAGTTGGAAATTGAAATTTTCATGTGGCTTTCTCATAAAAGCTGCAAATTGGAATTTTCATATGACCTTCTCATGATGTTCCTTTATTTGCAAAGCATCTTCTATGAGGAAGCATTTTCTGTATTGTTGGCTTCGAAATACGTGAAATACGTGAAATGACGACGCCGAGACGAATGCGAAGGGTCGACGAGACTATCCGTTTGAGCGCAGAGATTTTTTTTCGTACCGCATAATTGGTACCTAATTGCGGCGCCGTTAAGAGCGATTTTACCTCGAAACAGAGGTAAACGTCCTTTCGCGAAGTCGGACGGATTCGCGAAATAATTCACGACGTTATAATTTTATAACGTGCGAGGACTGTAAAGGCTGTCGGAGGGTTGGAGGAGGCAATGAGGGACCGTGGGAAGTGAAATAGGTATTAACGGAACGTAAAGCGTCCCGGTGAAAAACGCACGAAATAAGGAAAAGCGATGACGGAAACCGAGGAGAAGAGGGATGTTCGGCCATGAGGAGAGACGACGAACAGGCGGGCTCTTCTGCTTTTCTTCCTCGTTCCTCCGTCCACCGTCGTAATTGAAGCTTTGCTAACGGAGAAATGGAGCGCCTAATGAAGAACTCCTCTACGGCAACCGCCGAGATATATTACGACCGTATCCGCGCCGAGTTTCTCCCTCGGTCGCTCCGGGTCGTCCCCGTCGTCGCTGAAACCTCTGTCTGGAGGGTGGCCGGGAGACGACCGAGACGACCTCGGTGATCTTTCCGCGCCAGAACGATCCCGGTTTCGTTCCTAACCACCCCCTTCCCCCTCTCCCCACCCGCCCCCTTCGTGAAGTTTAACGAATGCATTCATCGTCCAACTAATTACTCGTCGGCAATCGCGGGCGTATGAAACTGTCCGCGGGGATGGTTGAGTACACGTCGAAATATTCCGACTGCGAAACTTCTCTGTCGGCGCGCTTTTATTGCCCTATAAACAGTCGATGGAGGGTTCATGTCGGTGGATTAATTATTCGCTGGCGTCCCAACTCGCCGTGTAGAAGAGCTCGTCAAATTCCTCGGGCTCGTCAAATTCCGCCCTTGCGTATTTTTTTTTTTTTTGGTTTTCCAATCGGCGACGAAAAGTCGCGAGCTGTTAAGGATGTTTGGGCCAAAATAGCGGCGGGGAACGGGAAAACACACGCTGACCGTGTTAGTCAGTGTGCGATTGAAAAACGCGGACAACAGAAGCGGCTAGATGGGGTTTTTCGTTTATCGAATTTATTTCAGAAATGGTGAATCTTCTTCGTCTTTGCCCGAATTTTTAATTGATTCAACGTATTTTTTTATTATTGCAATTTTAAACTCATGTAGGGGAGAGCGGGGCAAAATGGGGCAACGGGCCAAAGTGGGGTAACGGTGCAAAATGGGACAACGGGGCAAAATGGGGCAACGGGGCAAACGGGGTTTTTGGGCAAAACTAAATTTTCCAATCAT
This sequence comes from Ichneumoninae sp. B BG-2022a, assembly GCA_030522725.1. Taxonomy (NCBI): domain Eukaryota; kingdom Metazoa; phylum Arthropoda; class Insecta; order Hymenoptera; family Ichneumonidae; species Ichneumoninae sp. B BG-2022a. The sequence continues at coordinate 10,188 of JAPYZD010001560.1, forward strand.
TTTTGGATCGGACAAGGTGGCAAAACTGGGCAGAAATGCCTGATGTATCCGATAGGGCAAAAACCCCGTTTTGCGCCGTTGCCCTATTTTGCCCCGCTCTACCCTATCTCGTAATCCATGTGAAAATTCCATAAAAATTATTTTAAAAAACGTTGTTCATTGCTTTATAACACTTGCGATTTTTAGTTCCAAAAGTAGAAAACTCGTTATGTGAGGCACTCTCTCGAGCGGGAAGTGATTTGCACAAGCGCGCACTCTTGTTTTCTCGCTCGTTTCGCTATGCAACGAATCTTTCTGGGAGTTGGGAGCTTTGTGCTGTGGCATTCATTGCGGCGTTCCGGAAGCGGCGACGCTTGTCGGAGCAACATTCGCGGCGTTGAAGATGTCGGGAATCTCCGGGGCTAAACGGCGCTCAAAGAATCGAAGAGCTTTGCCGGCGACGCCGGGAGGGATGAGAGATATTCGACCCGATGAGGGAATCCCGCGCAACGACGATGCGAACCTTTTGAGACGGTGTGACTTTTCAAGCGGACGTAATTTTGAGCGGAGATAAAAGAGCGAGAGTGAGAGGGATGGGGGGAAGATGATTTAATTTTGCACGCGAAATTCAATTTGATGCAATTGCTGGTCGTGCTGTGGAATGCGTAGGGGAGAGCGGGGCAAAACGAGGTTTTGGGCAAAACAAAATTTTCCAATCATTTTTGGATCGGATAAGGTGGCAAAACTGGGCAGAAAAGCCGGATGTATCCGATAGGGCGAATTCGGGCATCCAAAAATTATTGGAAAATGACGTTTTGCCCAAAACCCGTTTTGCCCCGTTGCCTCATTTTGCCCCACTCTACCCTACGCTGGAACGAGGAAGGCGAAAAAACAATCCGGCCAAGTGCCTAAAATCGAGCCCCTCAATGTCGCATTGTACTTTAGGCCTAAAAGGCCGGCGGATTCGTGTTCAGCGACCAAAAATATGTCGGAATACGTGTCAGTTAAATAAAAAAAAAAAAAAGTCCAAAAATTGCAAGTCCTTTTTTCACGATTTTCAACGTTCTCGAACGGCACGATAAAACGATTCTAAAACTGTGCACAAGGCCCTATCTTGTGTATTTTCTCCCGTAGAACACGATGGGTACCCCGGATTTTTCCTAGCTCCATTGGGAGCCGAGATATCGACCTTTGAAAATCACAAAAATCGACATTTTTTCAAAAGTGGCTCAAAAGGTGAAAAATCGTTGCTCAATAATTTTTTTTTTTTCATAGCTACATTCCACTTTTTTTTCCGCTGATCAGGAATATAACAATTATTTTACTCCCAACCCAATATTTTCCATGTAAATTCCAAAAATACGATACGAACACGCATTTTCGTAAAAACAATTTTTTTAATGAAGTGACAAACTTGTTTGTTCAGATTTGAAGATACAAACCTGTCCTTTTATTTCCCGTGTTATTAACAATTTTAGTTTATACTCTTGTTTGCGAAACAACATCCGGATGGTGCGATCGTAAAGTTAAAAGACAAAAAATCATGGACGTTCGTGGACAATAAGTTGTAAAAAATATTTTTTCGTTGCACTTTCTTTGTCAGGATTATTATTTTTATATTCGTCGAGGCGAAAAAGTCGGGAATCGGGTCGTCAAAAATAGATGATCTGCACGGAGGAGATTTGTGCCGGATATCGCTCGTTTTAACGCTGAATCTTCGATATTCGTATCGCCGACACGAATCGAGGCATTCGCTATTGCAAAACCGTACGAAGCTCGTTACTCAAGACGGTCGTCATGCCAAAGTCGCGAGTTCGCCGGGATTCGACGCTGAGCGAGGCGCACGAGAATCCATCGTTGCAAGTGCATCGTCCGAGCGCGCATGCGCACGCACTCGAGATCCTCTGGGATCCGCGCGCCATACGTGCCACGAATAAAACTCATTTCGGATTCGTCCTCAAAACGTTTTTGTACACCCCTCGAATGGCGAGAGACGTAATCCTCCGGTCTCGTCGAGCCAGCCGTTTCGCGCTCCAGCCATGCAACGAAGGGACACTGAACGAACGCAAGGAGACACTTTTATTAATTCCCCCCGTCGAGCTTAATTCGTAATATTCAAATATTCCATCTGACCGTTCGCATGCGCATTTTTAATTCATAATTTTTTGAACTTCAATGTCCGGAGAGCTCGGCGAATATGAAAAATGTTTCACAATATCTCTCTGTCGAGTGAATTTCGTCAGTTATGTTTTTACAGTCCTCGAGTATTATGTTTATTTTTTGTATTTTTTTTTTTCACTTTGCTGCAGCGAACGTGTAACGGAGTTGAAAAAGTGATAAGAAAATACCGGTAGCTCAAGATCGATTCAAATTGCAATATCACTTTACCGTTCATTCGATTGTTCTCGTGGAGAAAGAAAATTTGTTGCTGGAACAAGATTTTTGTTATCTTAACAAATTAAATTTATTAGTATCGGGATTACAAGATCAGCTTGTAAACATAGAAAAGTGTTTCGTTTTGAGCGATTTGCTACCGCAACAAAACAGGCTTTGTTACTGTAACAAAATATTGTTATATGACTGAGTGGGACGCGTATATGTGCCGATAACTACGACGAGCTCGAGACGTTCGACGCGCAAAATGAAAAGAAAAAGACGCGAGGACACAGTTTCATTGTATTCGAGTGAAAACAGAAAATAGAGTGGAATTGCGACTTCTTGAAATTTGGTGTATATGGATGTATAATCTGCGAAAGGTAAAACGTTTCGCATCCATTTACATCAAATTTCAAAAATTCCCAATTGCAACTACAGACGTTATTTGCAATATAATAAAATGATAAAATACAAACGCAGTGAGTTAATCTTGAAATAAATGTATGTGCGTATCTATAACTCGCCTATTACCAGTAATTACTCTGCCGTTCAATAACAGCAAGCGTTATTTGTTCTCATAGCAAACAAGAAATTTTTGTCGTGAGAGGAAAACCAATTGCCTTTAAGTAGTAATTTGTTAGCTGCTTTTACTGATCGTTTTGCTGCAGGTACTTCCCGAGTATAAATTTTTCCGCGTTACATCGGGCCCTAATAAGGTCCTGAGAAGGTCTTATAAGGGCCAGATAAGGCCTTATCTGGACCCTATCAGGGCCCGATGTAACTCTCGAAAATTTATACTCGGGTTATTGTCAGCAAACCTGATTTTGTTAGAGCAGCTAAACCATTTTTCTCCGTGCATCATCGCAGAACCGATAGATTAACGACGCCTTCACAAGCATCGTGGCCAGAGTTTTTCTCCTCTCCTTTTTCCAAAAATGTCTCACATCAGCACTCTCCCTCGAGGGATTTACGTCAGTTATTTTTTTAGCGTGCTCGAGGATTTTCTTTTTCTTTTCTGTCCATTTTGATTGGAGCGAACATGTACGGGAGTCGAAAAAGTCGTAGAAAATACGCCGCTAGCCCAAGCTCCGTTTAAAGCGCCGTAATATGTTATCAATCATTCGATTACTCGCCAATGCAACGGAAGTGCGCCGCTCATCGTCATAGAACAGATAGTTTCACGACGCAAAACGCACCGCGACCGGTGTGCGTTCCTCCTCTCTGTTTGGCAAAAAAAAAATATTACACCACTCTCTCAAGCAATTTTCGTCAGGTACGTTTTTAGGGTCCTCGAGGATTTTTTTTTGTCGAGTTTGACCGAAGCAAACGCGAATGGGAGTTGAAAAAGCGACGGAAAAATGCCGATAACTCAACGTTGATTTAAAGCGCCATATTAAGGTACCATTCATTCGATTATTGGCCAATGGAAGTGTGCTGCTCATCGTCACAGGCCCGATAGTTTCACGACCGAAAAAGCACCGCGACCGACGTGTGTTCCTCCTCTCGGCCGACACAGTTTCGGCACAGAAGCACTCTAGTGGCCCAGATTCTCTGGTCCACCGAGCCACCGAGTCGAAGCAATTCCGCTCTTAGCATTAATACTTGATGTGCTTAATATTTCAGAGACGCCCGGCGGCGACCGAAAGCTTCTCGTGTACCGATGTGCTCCGGCGCGCCACGTACCTTCCCGCAGCCACCGTTTCCCTCGGCGGGTGCCTTTTGCTCCCGAAATTCCGCCGGCAAGCCTCTGAATTATACTTCTGCCTCACACACGGGGGGCCAACTTGTCCCAAACGTGTACCGAGTGATACATTAAAACACTCGTCTCAGGAAAGTCGACGCCGTTTCGAAGCCATTACCTTATGATGCATGTTTAACAGGAACCTCGATTTTTAACACGCAGTGACCAGGCGGCTGGGATGTGACGCGGACACCTCTTGGTGCTTGCTTTCCGACCATTAGCAGTCATAAATAAGCAAACTTTTGCCATTTCGCCGCCGGAAAATTAATGTTTTCCGGACCTTTGACACGTGGGAAGTCCCTAAGGTCCAGATCGACCTTCGAAGGGCATAGAATTCCCTCCGTCTCGAGTCGTCTCGTTCCTTCGTGGAATGAACTGTGGAAAGCGAGGGTTCAACGACCCTTGAGGACAATCGCAAAACAACCTGATGCAAGAAACCATCGAAGATTTTTTACGTAATTCCGCTGTACCGAATGATGTTTGCGGGGATTTGAGGCGTGAAATTTTTATTATAGTTAGCTCTTCGGGAGATTTTTAATATGACACGACTACGCGGTTGGGTGGTTGCTTGGAACACCTCTTGGTGTTTGCTTTCCGAGAATTAGCAGCCATAAATAAGCAAACTTTTGCCGTTTCGCCACAAACCCATGGAGCAAGTGACACAAATTGATGTTTTCCAAACTTTTGATGCGCAGGAAGTTCCTAAGCTCCAGATCGAACTTCAAAGAACATAGAATTTGATAGGTCTCGAGTCTTCATGGAATGAACCATCGAGAGAGGGTTCAACGATCCTTGAGGACAATCGCAAAACAACCCGATCCAAGGAACTCCCAAAGCTTAATGTAACTCCGCCGTACCAAAGGACGTTTCCTAGGGTTCGAAGCATGAAATTTTAATTATAGTCAGCGCCTCCTCTCGCCCGATGTCGCATCAACTCTAGCGTTCTTCGTCTCAAACGAATAATACCGCGCTCCTCATAATAGCGAACGAGTACGTTCAAGTATGTAAACGTGAGTTTGTATACTTGTCGCCAGGGTTGGATAAAGGGTGACATGACAGGTGCTCTCGACAACAAGTCGTCGTCGACGTCGTGGATGCGCCACCTCTCCGATTTCCTTGTCGCCGCATCAGCTTGCGCTCGGCAAGTTCGCCCCGGCAAGTTGTAAACCGAGCCAACCTATCACCCAACGCGACATGACCTTATTTGTTGGATGCTCTTTGCTTTTTCCCCACTCTCGTGTGCGCGATACAGCCGAAGTAAACATGTATTAAGGCTGCGACAGCTCTGTCAAGTGTGTATGCACGCTGGAGCGGAAGGTCGCGCCTGCCACCCAAACGACCTCCATTATCGTGCGACTCCTTCGTCCTCGTGAAGTTATCTGTTTGTTTTTTTTACGTCTTCCAGATTCTCTCCTCCCCGTTCGAACTGGTCCGTGGGTTCGCCCGAACGCTGCTCGATTCCCGAGCGACCCGCGAACTTTGCTCGCACACGGTCATGTATAATAAGCGCGGAACAATCGCGAACGGATACATACTTCGCGGGTCTGTGTGGGGAGCGCTGCGAGACACGGAAAGAGAAACGCGCTCATACTCGGGAGGTTCCCGGACAATATCTCGGAGGCTGGTCTGGCGGCTATTTCCCGTTCCGGTGACCGCACCACTTTTGTTTTCCCCTTCATCTCCGGTTCGCTTTCCACTCTGGGACGTACACTCCAGTGGAGATGGTACGACGACCCCGCCCCACCTGCCGCGGTGTTGGTCTCTCTTTTCCCTGACCGTTTTTGCATAGAGCGCGACCCAAATGTGTGTGTATCTTCTGACCTCTCAACGGCGGTTCGCGCTGCTCCTTCCCAGCCCCCGAACGGTTCATTCCCTGCCCTATCACTCCGCCAGCTCGGAAAGCACACACAGCGGTAGTCTCGCCGCGCATAGATGGGCGTACCGACCGGACGTTACCTACAGCCGACTCATTCATTCGTGATGGGCGGAAGCTGGAGAAGCGAAAATTTTCGCGGCTAACGACCCGCCTGTCCTCCGTTTCGTCGCGAAATAAAACTTTCCCGGTCAACGAGGCAAACCACCGACCGCACGACCACAAACACCGCGAACCAGTTGTGGACTTGTTTACATTTTTTATGCTTTTTTTGCAGAGGTTCTTTTGCCTCGAGCACCCGGCGGACGGAATTCCAGCCGAAATTTCGACTGGAGAAGGTGGGGTCGAAATGTCATGAAAGTTGAAGACATCGTGGTGGACTTGTATTCGGCTGGTTGGGTTCGGACATCAAGTTCCGTGAGATAAAAAATTCGGTCTCGGGACGATAATTGATTGGTGTTGAATAAGATTGATAATTGGCCGGAGGTCATAATTATAATTGATAGTTGTAGCAAAGTTAATAAGTTGCCAGTGGCACCTGCGATATAGTTTAATATGGGAAGTTGTCCGTGTAACTCCGGAATTAGGTAAGATCCCAATGGCTAATGGCCGGTCCCCCAAGAACATGCGACGAAAGTTGCTCCACTCTCTTTTCGTACTCTCTCTCGCTCCGTCCCGGGAACTTTTCCAATAATTAACGAAATCGGCCGAGGGACGTTGGGCGGGCGGAGAGTGGAAGCGCGACGAGGGAAGGTCGGTGGGGTAGGAGAGGGCGAAGTTTACTCGAAAATTGAATTTCTCCCTCTATCGTTCTCCGCAGCCCACCGTTTTCCGGTTGCACAAGCCCCTTTCTCCATCGTTCCCGGTGCGGCCATCCGGTGAGGAATGTTTCTGTCCCTCGAGCCGTGGCCGAAACCGCTCCAGGAGGCGGACCGTCCGCTCTTAGCGATTTCAATTGGGTCAGTGAATTTTCGAGCCCGGAGGAACGGCGTTCGGTCGAGAGGAGTTCAAGAAATCGACGGTGCGAGGCGAAAAACCGTGAACGAATCCAATCGCCGACGGCCCTGCGAGTACACCTAATTCCGGCAAGATTCCGGGAGAAATGCAGCGTACTGTTTATTCGAGATTAGAGTCTCGACCGATACGAGAACCTCCCTTCGCAAGCAGTTCGGCTGCTATCTCTCCCATTCCCCGGTGCTCAAACTGAATGGACAAATTGAACGTGTCTGATTTGGATGCCACGGCTCCCTCACACGTTCACAGCCAATTTCGCCCTTGGTTAGAGATGTCTCAATTAGGCTCTATGATTGCAGGTGTGTCTTCTCCCGGTGCTCTTGAACCCCCCGTCTCATACACCCAGACATCCTCGACCCTCGCCGGGCTGCCGCGACACGTACGCACCCTCTGCTACAACTGCAACCGGTGAGACGGCTGCTCACCCTTCCCAATGAACTTCATCGGTTTAGCAACCTCCTACGGTTTAGCTACACCTGCGACGCTGGCGTACGTGCCATCCGCATGTGCGGGTTTACCTTTTGGATGCTCTTCTGCAGATTCGCTAGGAACTTTAGTTTTTGAGTTTTGGCCACAAAAGTGCCTGATCTTCAAGAAAACAGAACTCAGCTGGCAACCAACTTCCCAGAGGGATGTTCGATCATCTTCGCAGGTGACCGGAAGACGTTCCAACCGACCTCCGATCTCAATATCTCGTTCCAACTTTACGACATCACCAACTCCGGAAAGTCAGGACACTTCGGATGTTAACGCTATCGAAGTTAAACACCCTTTTCCACCCGTCTTGTCGCTTCGCCCACTTCTGGCCCTCGAGGCCGCGGCAGCTTTGACGTCGACGACCCTACCCAAGACCTGCACAGAATTCTACCATTGGTCAAGCATCAACGCCAAGTTTGCCTCCGACCGTACTGTTAATCAACTACTAGCTACTACAGCTACCAGGACTATCCCCGGTATCGCTGCGAGGCCCTCCTGGATCTTGGTTACCGGTCAGACGTCGGTGTGAGTGGGTAGCCCAAACACCCACAAACTTCCTCTTCCCCGTTGTTGTTCTCGCGGCTCTGGCCCTCCACTCGGTTTCACGCCTCGAGTCGGGTCTGAGCTCCGAGCGCCCCTCACAAAGAGAGGCTTGGCCAGCTAAGCGAGAATGGCAAAGGGAGAGCCGCTTGCTCGCGGAAACAGGACGCGTTGTATTAACCGGTGCCGGTCACCAGGGTGGCGTCGAAGCAGCCGAGCGGGCACGAGGAAGACCAAGCTAGGTTGTAATTATGCCGACACCGAGCGTCGGACCGTGACGCTGGGACAATGTACCTGCGCGGAGCATTAAGCTTCCTCCCTTCGCGTACTATCTAACCTGTAACAGGCGTTAAAGCCCCGATCGCGAGGCTTGTACCCGAACAACGATACCAAAACCGGCGTACCAGCACGGAATCTGCGGATGCTCCGGCGAATCATGCACGATCCACTCTCTCTCTGTGTCGGTGTGTAGGACGAGCCCAACAGCCGATTTACTGGGGATCCTAACTCTGGGGATCCAACCGGTTGGCGCTGGATCTCGCCACTACGCTGCGGGCGCCTCGGGCGGAGGGTGAAGCGAACACGCTCACGCATGTAAACGCGGGGGCATCCACGCATCACGCGGGCGTGAGCTGCCTGTGTAACGTCGAAGAGGACAAGGGGGATGTGTATAGGACCGTGGATGGATAGATGAGGAGACGGATAGGTACCAGGCCGCGCCCGCACTGGGAGCCCCGCGTTACGTGTTCAGGGGAGGATGTCAAGTTCCGGATAGGTGGAGTGTGTCGATGACGATTCGTTGGCGTGGTGGGTCTCGTGCGCGGCCCGACGGGGAACCTCCACACAATTTTCAAATTCATGTGATCATACTCCGTGTTCGTTCATTGAGTTATCGCGGGTCAGCGTTGGCCCCGGTGAAACCCCGAGGACAAATTTGTTATTAATTAATTTTATGTACGAAGGCTCGCAGCGAGTATGTGGACGTTTGTATGCAAATTTGGACGCGTCCTGTTGGCGGAATCAATATTATTATTGCAATTTGAGATAAACCATTTGGGTAATCTATGAACCCGCTAATCCGCTGGGTCGTTTTGTGGGATATTTTAAATAGTGCCTGACGACGCGATGACTAAGTCGATCGGGAGTTGATGATGGAGTCATGGCAGATTTTTCACTGGGAGCAATTGAACCAGATTGTAGAGTGGTCAAAATGACTTTATTAAAAAATTTTACACCCAAAAGGAGTGTCACACTAATAAAAAGTACAGTTGAATCAACTAATATTCGGGCAGGGACGTTCAAATAAATATTTTATTGGCCGAGCAAAATATTTTAATGACTCAAAAGTATTTTGGTGAAATCAACCACAAAATTGTTGAACTAACCAATTTTTTGGCTGTACCAACAAAATATTGAGTTGAACGTCCCCGCCCGAATCTTAGTTGATTCAACCGTATTTCTTTATAGTGCATAGAAATGAATTTGAAAGAATTTTTTTTATATCAAAGGAACAACGGATAGCAATTCGATGGAAAGTTTTTCGAGTAAAAACCTCAGATAGCGCAGTCGATCGGAAACCGGTAACTGAACTACAGAGAGAGTGCTACAGAAATGAATGTTAAAGATCTTTTTTATTGAAAAAAAGCAACCACAGCTCGCAATTTGATGAAAAAATTTTGGAGCTAAAATTTCGGATGAAAACGAACGAAGTCTTTTTTTTAATATGAAAACACGCATCACTGAATTCTAAGCCCGAACATCGATACGACGATATTGGTTGCGGCCTGCTGGAGTTCGATATCGCTCGAAGCTTTATTTTCTCATTTGGCCTTCCCCGGCTTCCATTACCGGTCCATCTCTGCTCCCGTCTCGTGTACAAAACGAATTAAAAAAAAGTAACATCG
>JAPYZD010001561.1:0-28691 GCA_030522725.1 Ichneumoninae sp. B BG-2022a
CTGGCGTCCAATCTTCTGGCGTCCAATCTTCTGGCGTCCAATCTTCTGGCGTCCAATCTTCTGGCGTCCAATCTTCTGGCGTCCAATCTTCTGGCGTCCCATCTTCTGGCGTCCAATCTTCTGGCGTCCAATCTTCTGGCGTCCAATCTTCTAGCGTCCAATCTTCTGGCGTCCAATCTTCTAGGGTTGCATCGATCAGTTCCATTGAAACTCCTGCCGCGAGAACTCAGCCAGAGAACCGGGAGCGCGAATGATCCAGAAGATATCCCGAAGGAAAGGTTCATGAGAACGAGATCCAAGATTCGGCAGGTCGGAGACTCGAGGGCGCTGGCGCGAGTCTTGAGGCGCAACAATCTTTCGCGATTCCTTCGAATTTCTCACAGGCAATTAGGCGCCCGGTCGGCGAGGATGGTTTTATCATAGTGCCCCGAAGAGAAGGTCCTTCTCCGAGGCGTTTCCGCGCCGATGGTGCACACCAGCCCCGAAGGAAGAGAGAAACCCGCGGCCGATCGGGCGGAGCGGCGCGTGCTGCTCCTCAGGGCCCGGCAGTGTAATGCAGCACGTAACATGCTATCTATATTTTAATCAGTCATAATTAAATGAATATTTCATCCTGCGCTCGCGAAGCGGGCGGGGAACGTTCGCTTCGTCGTCGGAGCTTTAGTCGTAACTAGACGTTTGGGAAAGAGGGTTGGGCGGTGAAGAGTCGGGCGAAAGGGTTTTCATGCAAATGTGCGCCAGATTGGTCGGGTGCGACGCGGAAGAGCGACGGAGGTCGGGAGAGCCGGCGGATCGGCGAGAGAGACGAGGAACGAGCGCGAGGGTTCTCCGGGCGGGAAGGGCCGGCTCGCGAGGGACGTGGGGTCCAAAACCGGCAAGGGTGGCCCGCCGAGTGGAAGCGAAAGAGAAGCCGAACGAAGAGCGAACGTGAAATGTTGCACGGAGGCACGAGGAGCACGGCCGGGGCGGGTCGACCGAGAGGCATTTGAATGATGACGTTGATTTGTTTGCGAATCAGAATGAGAGATTAGTCCGTGAGTGGCGTGGCCGGCGAGATTTTATCGAGATATCGACATACCGGACAGGTCAGTCCTTGGCCGATGTCGATCCGATGGGCTCGAATCGCTGTAGCGATTTAAGGCTCGCCAATCCAATTTGCAGCTTACTGGAAATCGTTAATGTCGAACCCCGAGAACTTTCCGAAACGTGTATTTAATCTTCCCCTCTGCGAGATATAGCCGAGTACGTGGTTTTTTTTTATTCCTTCACCCGCGACCGACCCACGTCCGGTGGCGAGGGAACGGGCATGTAAATGTTGAGGAATATAACGAGTGTACGTGACTTCGTGGACTTTGAGGTATTTTCGCGAAGTTCGTATGCCGCGTATCGTGGCTGCGCGCTGCGCATTCATGTTCACTTTGATGCATACACGTACGCCTGGCGAGCGATTTCTCGTGCAACTGCCGCCACGAAAAATCTTCTGCGTTCGACAACCTGACACCTCGCGCGAGAGAGGTCAATGATACCCGGGTGCGAGCGAGGCCATAAAAATGTTCTCTAAATAAAACATGGCGAAGTTAATTTCATCAGGCGTGCAACAACACCGCACAAATGCGATTGATAACACCTGGCATATGTAAAAAAAAACACTGTGGTATGTCTTTAAGCTCGTGTGTCACATATGTTCCGCAATGTCTCATAGTTTAGTGTCCTCACGTCTACTGCCTTATAATCTAGTGACCTCTCGTTGACTGCCTCATAGTCTAGTGTCCTCTGGTCTCCTGCCTCATAGTCTCGTGTCCTCGGGTCCACTGCCTCATAGTCTAGTCTCCTCTGGTCTACTGCCTCATAGACTAGTGTCCTATTGCCTAGTGTCTTACCGTTTAGTATTCCATCATCTAGCGGCATCTAGTCTAGTTTCTTTTTGTCTAGTGCATTCTCGTCTAGTGCCCTTTCGTCTAGCGTCCGCTAGTCCAGTTTCTTTTCGTTTAGTGCACTCTCGTTTTGTGTCCCTTCATCTAGTGCTCTTTCGTCTAATGCCCTCTCGTCTAGTGCCCCTCTTCTACTGCCCTCTCGTCAAGTGTCCTCTCGTCTAGTACCCTCTCGTCTGGTGCCCTCTCGTTTGGTGCCCTTTCGTCTAAGGTCCCATCGTCTAGCGCCGCATCATCTAGCGTCCCATTGCCCAGTGTTCTTTAATCTGGTGGCCCAGCTATACTTCACATATCAGTGCCCATCTATCTGCTCCAATATTCCATCTTCAAAGATTCCATCTTAAAAATACGAATCCTCCACGCGTGTATAAAAGTGGCTTTTATCGACGAGAAGAAGCTACCACGATTTATGTATCTTTTTTTCGTGCCCAGTTCGGTTATGACCCTTTTCCTTCCTTCCCCTGTCTCTTACCGCCTACGGCTCCTCGGCATTCAAGATTTACTTCGGTTATGTCCGAGCTACAATATACGCCTAATATATCGGTATATTAAAGTATTTTTTTCGTCGTAAGGAGAGAGTGCCCGATTTGAATATCTACTCTTTCATCGCGAACGTAGCTCTCGTAACGAATGGATATCGGAACGATGTGGAAGAGCAGAAAGGGGAACGGCACGGCGGGGGGGGGGGGAGGTAAATGAAGATAGCCAACACGTTTGAGAAGCTAGGGAACGCTAACATGTTTTTCATTTTGCAAGACTAAAAATACATTGGACACGGCTAGTGTGTAACACGCTAAGGTCGCGAGTTCGATCCCCTCCGAGGGAAAACACACTGCTATTTCTAGAATATCGCCGAGGATGGGGCTACCCCCCTGCGTGCGTGTTACGAACCGTCGCAAACCTACCAATAAGCCGCGCATCCACATTTTCTCGTGGTATTAGTGGTGGCCTCCGTGGTACACTCGAACTTGCTCGCCAAGTGCATTCAACTTCGTTATTCGCGTACAGCGACCGAGGGGGCCTTCAACGCGCCGGGAAGTTCGCGAGATTTTCTGGAAATCGTCGATCTTCGACTGTCTCTCGAATTACCAAATTTCTGGCCCCCGATCGATTGTGCAACACACGTTTCATACACTTAGGCTCTCCCCTCGGAATTCAGTCAAAGTACAAGAAATCGGGCGAAAGACCAATCGATCTATCGCAAAACATAATTTTTTCAAAATTCGATGTCTATTTTTGCGGATGCGTTTTTTTGATGAGCTCCCTTAAGGTGCGCCTCGAGGGAACCGCTAAAAACCCTATTTTCCCGATGATCCTGATAAATTATCTTGTATTTTGCACCGCACAAACTTCGCTCGGGAAAATTCACTTGGAGCATAAAATTCTACGAGTGAACATTTTTTGTTCCCTAAAGCGGAGCGTTGATCTAAACTTGCGAAAGATGAATTTGGATGTCGTGCCTCACGGTCATTCTTTTAAAAAGATATCTCCATGGTAATGTTTCGGTCTGGTTCGTTGAAGAGTTCACCGGGAACGAAATTTTGATCCGAGAACTTTAAACAGAGGAAATAATTGCCGAAGCGTTCATCGCTCGGCTCCAACGGCATTGCGTTTCGTATCGCCGCAAAGATCCGACAAACGAGATTAATTTAATTAACGGCTGACCGTTTCTGTCACGGTACTGGGAGTGTCTCGCAGCGAAGAGCCGCGGCCTGGCAGGTAGATGAGAATAATCGTACAAGAACGTGCAACAGAACCGTCGTAGAATCATCGGAGTATCAGCGGTAGCGGCAGCGGGTCCGACGAGTAGCTTAACGTTTTTCACGCTGCTTTCTGCAGGTTTCTTTTTGCGATGGCTTGGGGGGGCTGCGAGGGCCAGGCCAGCGCGCGCCGCGAGCTCTAGCGACGAGGCCGCTTATCCGCGCATTAATTAAATTAATTAAGTCCAATTAGCAGCCGGTTCGTTCCCTTTCGCACACTTGGTTTCCCCTCTTCGTTTCGAGAGTCGATGCACCCGTCCAACCGAGCAGCGATCCGACGTTTCCCGGAGAACGATGCGTTAACGCGCGTCACGCGCCTCCACCGCAAACCATTTTTTAGCGTTACACCCCGACCAAGGCCGGACCAGGCAATCGATCGAAATTCGTGCTTTGCGGGCCAAAAGTAGACTTATAGATGGATTCGTTTGTTTCGTGTTCTGAGGCCTAAACACCCCAAGAACAGCGTGCAACAAGGTACAAAATCATCTCATAGTCACAACAACGGTGTATCAATTTTTTTTTAACTAAAAACAAATATATAATAACCATATGAAAAGAATATAAAATAACATAAGATTATAAGATAATAAGTAGATATATGGATGGATTCGTTTAATTCGTGTTCTAAGGCATGTCCCGAAAATAAATTAATAAAATAATTCGCAAATGATATAAATAATAATATGTGTTAAAAGTAAAAATAATATGAAAGGGAAAACAACAAGAGAATATAATACGTGAATACCGAGCATATGAGTTGCAGCAGCAATTAGGCATAGAACAACTTAAGAACAGCTGACGTCGGTATTTCAATTAGTGACAAAAAAAAGTTAAATGAAAAATCGACCCGAGAAAAAAGCCTCGGATCTGGAACACGGCCGTACCGAGAGTAAAATAGGCGAGCCTCCTAATAACACCGTACATGAATATACAACAATCGCAACACAAGTGAAGCAGATAGCGCGGAAAGGAAAACAAACCAAAGGTACCAGTAACTAAAATAATAGAAATAATAGAAATAATAGAAAATAATAGAAACAATAATATGTCATTGCAGTAAAAATGACACGAAAAAGAAAACATCAACAAAATAGAATACCTGAATACCGAGCATTGCAGTCGCAGCAGCAATTAAGCATAGAACAACGTACGAACCGCTGACGTCGGTATTTCAGTTACCAAAAAAAAAAAAGGTAAAATCGGACCCGAGAAAAACTCTCGGATTTGCAACACGCCCGTACCGAGTGAAAATAAGCGAGCCAATGCGCACTCTCTCTCGCCTTCCTTTTTTCCCTCCGTCCTCTTATTATTCCTCTTATGCCGCGGTTCTAATTAAAGCAACCGAAATAGAAGCAAAGCAGCCAGCGGAATCGCGAGTGAGCCGCGAGCCTGGGCGCCCCCTTCCGCGGATAATGCATCCGGCATTCCGGTTATCGCGACGAAGTCTCGCAATGCGAAAGTGTATGCCGCGTATATTCGCCGAGCGAAATAGTCGCGCGATTACGGGACGATGGAGGAGTCCCCGCCGAGCTCTTTTGCGTTTGATGTCTCGCGCTGCGGGTCGTCGCGGTCGTTTTGCCACGGGGCTGAACCACGAAAACTTCTCGTTTCACTTCGGCGCTCGACGCGGCAATGTGCTGAACGCCAACGAGCTCGGATTTCTGTACGATTTATTTTTCATTTCCTTCGACATTTTTATTTTTTATTTTTTTTCAGGAGTTGAGTTACGAGAGTAAAGGGGGTAAACTGGCGACTGTTGACTCGTTATCGCTGCGATGTTTTCTGGCTTATTAGTGTACTCTGCGAGTGCCGCGGCTGAAACAAACGGGCGAGGCAATAGCGACCGGCTCGACGCACGATAACATGTGATGCTCGTTACTCCGCGGGATTTATGAACTTTTTTCCCTTCCCGATAGTTTCTTCGTTTCTCGGGCCGCGACGATCATCGACCATTGCTGTGGTTCGATGGTTGACTGTTATCCGGATTTAATTGATCGCCGCTGGATCCTCGCGGGCGAATGGAACGGCAGCTCGGATAAAATTGAAAAGAAAAAAAATTCACCCCGTCGGGGCAAAATCCCTCGAGCGAGGATTAAAAATGACTGAGCCGTTCGGAATGGGAAAATTTCTTGCCGCGAGTCCCGAAAGATTTCAACCCTTGCAGCAATTTTTTTTTTTTTTTTTATGTCCATGACTGATCGTCGACGGAGACGGACGGGAGAAGGAAAGTTCGGGCGGCATCGAGCTCGGCTTCCAGGTGACGACGAAATAAATGAGATTCAGCTGTCGAGGGTAATCCCCCGACATCATCAAGAGAGAGTCGTCCCCCAGCCTCGCCGAATATCGACTCGGCTCCGATTCAAACTCTCGTATGTCATTTAAAAATCTATCAAAGTTTGCCATGTCGTGCGGATGAACACTAAAAAAAATATGTTGTGCTACAAGGGCGGAAGCGGCGCCATTTTTGCTGAGCGTGAAGTTTGCTGCATGAGCGAAGCGAGGGCAAAAATCACACGTGAAAATCCGCTCCATATCGTGTAGCCTACGATGCTTTTTCCGACTTCGTTAAAATAACTACACTTTTTGCGTCGCAGAATCGTCGTATTCGCCGATGACCATTATTCGAGCTATAATGAACATTATTCTCCCTCGAGTAATAGTCGTGCCATATAGTGAAAAATAATGTCGCTAAGAACATTTCAACATTCAATTTTTCATTTAATAAAAAAGAACACTATTATTATTATTTAAATATAAAGATTTATTTAATAATTTTATTTAAATAAAGAATTGTGGACGTTCGTGGATAATAAGTGGTAAAAATTACAAACTTTTTTACTTTGCAAGATTAGTAATGAGCCCGATTTTTCCCCAGGGTGTACTGAAAAATTACTGCGCATGCGCACAAGTTAATAATGACCATTGGTCTATTATACGCTGGTTTCCGCCCGTGTAGCACGCAAAAAATATTATTTAGGTTATTTAAGCGAAGTTGGGAAAAAATTGGTCTTCAAAAGAACTCCCACATGGTCCACGGGGAATCCCCGGCCGACGACGAGCTTCACCGCCGAGCTGTACTTCATCTCCTCAGTGACGGCAGACTCGGCCGGTGAAAGAGGAGCTGAGAGGAGAGGAACTCGCGAAATCGTCGAGAAAAGTCTGCCGGCTTCAGAAAGAGCGACCGTGCGCTCCAACCTCGTTTGGCTGAGTCGAAAAACTGCTCCCTCCTCACCAGGCGCTTGTTTGCCTGTCTTGTACACCGCCCAAAGGACTTATTTTCTAAAGTGCCCGAAAAAAATACCCTAAAAAATTGCACCGTCGTCTATTACGCATCCAAAAACTTTTCTTCCACCGACTCTTCGGCTTTTACCTTTGGTTTACGAAACCCCCGAAGCGTATGTACACTGTAAAAAAATGTTGTTTGAAAATTAATGAACGGTATTGAAAGCTTTTTTACATAAACTGTTTCTGAAATTTCAAACACATGTCCGTTACAATTTTAAAAATTTAAATTTTTATTTTTAATGAAAATTTTCATAACTTTCAGGCAAAAGATTTGTAATTTTAATATCTGACATTTTAATTTTACAAGAAAGTACATAAATGCTCAATTAATGTGAATAACGTAAGTAAACTTCAAGTTCCAGTACATTAAATCCACAATTTATTTTACAATGTACATTTCTCGCAGCTCGAGACGTAGGTGCGGTGACCGGAAGCGCGGGATGCTGCGCGGCTCTTCGCAGAATAAAAGTCGGCACTATTTATTGAAAATGGAAAAATGTTCTCCTCGTCCAACAAAGCTGGCGACTTTGCCTTTCGCCTTAGATGGCCTCTCGGAGATAAATCAATTACACTTTTTGTAACCGACCGCGGTATTTTGCATCGCTCTCGAGCACGAAGATCGACGAACTCCTCTCAATGGGGACGTTTTGAGGTCTCACCGTAATTGGTGCATTAGCTCCGTATTCAGCCCAGCACGCACACACATGCATTTAAAGTCCTCTCGTTCTGCCAGTGGAGCACTTTTATTCCTTTCCTGTTCCTCGTTCTCTGGCTGGCCTCGCTCAAAGAACACAACGATACGGCCTCAATGCCTTCCAGTGCAGTCTTGTGTATGCGTATGTACGTGTGTGTGTGCAAGGTGCACTTTGCGTTTTAGCGTTCGACGTACAATTCCGCAGGGGAAAAAAAGAGAGCGAGACTCGCGCGGCATTCAGAAGCGGAATTCAATTGAATCCCCGGACCTCTTTGATTCTGAGCTGCGCGGTCCGCGACGGCGGTGCATGCGCGCCCGCCTTTTAATATCGTGGGCTCTTTATCTTTCTCACCCGGTCGTTTGAGGGAGTCGCTCAAACGCTTCGCGCACAAACCCCGCAAGACCACAATGACGGAGTCCGGAAACTTTGATGGAATGTGCGCGGACGCACTTTGGTCCGCACGGTACTTTATTACGTGTGTGTACGGGAGCGATGCGAAATCGGGTTGGTTCGCCTTTCGCATTTTGCTTTAGTTTTTTTTTTTCCATAAAAAATAATGTATATGCGACTCAGTCTTTCGTCCTCTGGAAGGTGCACAACGCGTTTGAACTGGTCTTGCAGCGCCCGGCTTTGCCGTCTCGCAGAGTTTACGCATGACCACAGGTCGGATTCCGCCGTAACTGGGAAAACAGCACATCGCCCTTTTTCGGCCGGCGTATGCAGCCAGAACGCAGTCGAGTGTCCTTAGGGCACTAACAAACATTGGGTGATGCTACTGCGTCACTGCTTAGCGGATACATTTCTTTTTAAATTCTTTGTGACGTTACTTCCGGTTTGAACATTTCCGTTCCGGTTAGAGAATCTCACTTCCGGTTTGAAAAATCTCATTTCCAGTCTGAAAATCTCATTTCCAGTCTGAAAATCTCATTTCCAGTCTGAAAATCTCATTTCCAGTCTGAAAATCTCATTTCCAGTCTCTGAAAATCTCATTTCCAGTCTGAAAATCTCATTTCCAGTCTGAAAATCTCATTTCCAGTCTGAATATCTCACATCCAGTCTGAATATCTCGCTTCCAGTCTGAATATCTCGCTTCCAGTCTGACTATCTCGCTTCCAGTCTGAATATCTCACGTCTAGTTTGAAAATTCCTCTTTCCGTTGGAGAATTTCACTTCCGTTTTGAAAATCCCATCTCCAGTTTGAAAACCTCACTGCCGGTTTAAAAATCTCACTTCGGCTTGGAAAATCCCACTTAAGCTTTAAAAATCTCATTTCCGCCTTGAAAATCTCACTTCCGATCGAATTATTGATATACGGTCCATATATCATTGCTTTACGTGCCAACCAGTGATTGCCAAAATATTCACCACATTTACGCTAGTTCTTCATTTTTTACGGAGCCAACCCAATTCCAGGACTAAGAAAAAAAATCTCCATTAATGTGGGCTTTCCAAATAAAATGTTTCCCCGTTGACTCCGATTCCACGAAGATTCCCAGCGTATTAAAATTAGCGTGGAAAGTAACATGCCATTTCCCCGAAACCCGGTGGATTTCAATGTGCGCATATATATATTCTCTAAGAGCCGCGAGTCCCCGTTGTCGGTGAGGGTTGACACGGTGGGGTGTGCTTCCTGGAAACGGTGTAGGGTTGGGACAGGCATAGTAACGGGGAGAGCCATGCGCGTGTAGCAAGTGGTATCGGCAGCAGCGGGAGCGGATAGCAGGACACCCTTGTCGCCTCTTCATCCCCCTGGATCGCTGCCGGCTATCCGGCGAACGAAGCGCATAGTAATATGGGTCGTTGCCGACAAAACCGATACGACCGGTCGTCGTAGACGTCGTCGTCGCCGTCGCCGTCGTCGTCGCCGGTGTTTGATGACTCGTGCGTGGCCCGAATGTTTCCACTATTGTACGTACGGAAACCAGCGTGCACGACTGATTGTGCAATTAAGCGCTGCCATTTGGACATCGGATCCTCCCCGGAATATTATTAACCTCTCCCCGAACTCCGACCCGCTTCTCGATTCCTCTCACGTTTCTCGAATCAACGGCGTACCCAAATTCACGCGGCGCACGCACAAGCAGCTTCTATTTATACACATAATTTTCCTACCGTTATCCGACTCCTCCCTCCGGCTTCTCGATTACATTTCCGCCATATTTTCGACGAACGTCTTCCAAACGGTTCTTCCAAATATGACCGAAATAGTTGGGGAAAGCCGATGAGAGGTTCGCACTGGAGCGCAAACGCTCGACGAAGCGTCTCGCGACCGCGAACGTGGAGGTCTCGGTCGAAGTAATGTCCTGAGTTCCAACCAATCCGTCAATGTGATAGCTTCTTGAAGTTTAGTACCGATTTTTTTTTTGCATCTCATGGTATCAAAATCAAAGAGAGCAAATCGAAGCTCCAGATTCGCGCGGCACACGCACAAGCAGCTTCTATTTATATGTTATATTCTTGGTTAAGTTTCCGCAATATTTCTGACGAATGTTTCTTAAAGTTCACCTGCCGGAGCGGTTTTTCTGGAGCAAAATGCCTATTAAAATTGCCTACATGGTCATATTTAACTATTCAAAATATTGTGGTCTCAATTACTTGTGTTTATTTACAATTAGTTGCATTTTATATATATCATTAATTATGGATATTGAAGCCAACAAATTTGAGCTGCGCAGTCATTTTCCACCGTGAAGGACTTGAAACATTTTTGTCTCCCCGGAACGTCAATGTATCTTTGGACCGCAAAGACCAACGTAGTTGAAGTTTACAAGGCAATACTTTTCCAAATATGACAGAAATAGTTGGAAAAACCCGATGAGAAGTTGGGATCCGAGCGGAAACAACCCGCGAACGAGACTGTCTTTTCTGAAGCTTGGTCGCGATTTCTTTTTCTTTTTTTGTATCTCGCGGCACCAAAATCGAAGGAAGCGAATCGAAGCTCCTTTCCAAGTCCCTGTCGACCATCCCAGTTACAATATCTCTCTTGTCCTTGTGAGACGCCGGGAATAACATAAAGCCTCGCAATCTTGTTTGATTCGGAGAAAAGAATGCTCGAAGAATAAGCATAGATGCTCGATCCAAGATCAAGGACTCTTTCTATCATATTTTTTTTATTTTTTTTTTTTTAGGACTACTCGTACTTTTCTTCGGAGGACGATTCTTCGATGAACGCATAACTAAAGTCCTGCCCCTGCAAATGCGGCGTTAGGGTCGGTTGCGCGATTCTTAAAAGACATCCCCGGAGCTCTTTCCCTCGGCTTCGGCTTCATCCTGCCCTTCCGTGGCTGGATAATCGATTAGCGGGACGTCGCGGTGGTGGAGCGCGAGGGGGTTGACGGAGGGTCTTGTCCAAAACAGGCCACGACCAGAGGAGCCCGCGCAATCCCCCGAAAGTTTCTTCATCCGCGAGATTTTCACCGACCAAACGCCCTTGTCTTGGATCCGAGCGAAGGCACCGGCAAAACTTTTCACAATTTCGAGAAACCCCCCGACGTCTCGTCGACGAGCTCTCGACGGTTCTTTCGTGACGTTTTGATTGAGTCGTCTAATGAGGCGCCCTCGTCGGAGCATGGTTAATCTCAAACTCGCGCGTTTCAGCCGCGCCATAGAATATTCGGAATTCGGCAAACTAGGACACGAGGAAACGTCTTGGCGCTCACAAAGTGACCCTGGACATATCTGCATGGGACTAAATTTTGGCAAGTTACAACTGTGCTTTGCATCGCACAAACTTCCCTCGGCGAAGTTTGGTGAGAGAATAAAATTCTACAAGTGAACGGTTTTTTGCTCTTTCTGAAGGATTGCATCGACATCCGGATTTAAGGTAGTCCTTGCGAATAGTGTTCACTTCGCATAAGTTTGGGAGAAATGAGAGGGAATTATAAACACTTCTCGATGGTATAAACATCTGAAAAAATCAGACCTATTGAAGATGCTGAAAAGATTAATTTAGCATAATAATAATTCCAAAATGTTATTAACAAATTGATGAAAAATTAAATTGTTTATCGAATCACCCGGAAACGTAACTTTCTTTACCAAAGAAAATGATTCGTTTATTTTTCTGAATACGTATGAATTTTTTCAATTTTTTTAATTCACTTTGAATTTTGTGACTTTCTATACGTTTTTGTCATATAGAAAAAAAAAATTTCAAAGTGAATTTAAATATCTGAAAA
This sequence comes from Ichneumoninae sp. B BG-2022a, assembly GCA_030522725.1. Taxonomy (NCBI): domain Eukaryota; kingdom Metazoa; phylum Arthropoda; class Insecta; order Hymenoptera; family Ichneumonidae; species Ichneumoninae sp. B BG-2022a. The sequence goes on from JAPYZD010001561.1 coordinate 11,850, forward strand.
AATGCATACGTATTCAGGACAGTGAACGAAGCACTTTTATAAAAAAAAATTAGGTTTTCGGGAGATTTGTTGAACAAATTATTTTTCATCAATTTGTTAATAAGATTGTGGAATTATTATTATGCACTGAGAGAAGGATCTAGTGAAAGTTACCGATCATCTAAGAAAAATTATCATAGCACATAGTAGGAGGGCGCCAGCGCGCCACCTATGGCAGAAAGTCTCCAATTATCCAAGAATTTTTACCATAATATCTAAGAAAAATTCTTATAAATCCGGTACTTCCTCCCATAGGTGGCGCCCTACTACTATGTGCTATGGTAATATCTCTCAAGCGACATGGTAATCTTTACTAGATCCTTCTCTCAGTGTGCAAAATTAATCTCTTCAGCACCTTTAATACGCTTGATTTTTTCAGATTTTTAAACCAATCCAGAAGTGTTCGCAATTCCCTCTTTTCTCTAAAACTTATGCGAAGTGAACACTATTCGCAATGACTACCTTTAGTACGAGAAATGGGACGCTTTTTTTCTCCTCCTCGACGAGGGTTTTCCAGTCCGGAATGATTCGATTGATTCCAATATCTTTTGCGGTTTCTCCTCTCGGACAATATAATTCGAGGGAATCCGAGAGATTGCCGATAAATCGATACCGCGACGTCGGCTCTTGAGCATCGGCGGTATGAGCGCGGTTGTAAAAGGTAAATGACGCGTGGAGAGAACCGATAGAGGCCAAACATGAGAAACGATTTGGGAATTGCGTCAGCAGCGTGCACACTGGCCTCGTACACCTACGTGCACGGAAGCCCGAGGAACCGTCGCTACCTCGGTCAGCTCCCATAGGTCCGGCAATCAGGAATCGCGAGACCTCAACGAGTTCCCGATTAATCCTCCGGGAGCTTTCGCCCAAGCGAGATACACACGGTGAGAGATTCACGGCCGAATTGCTTACTTGAGATTTCCGGCACGGAACCAAACTCTGACGGTCGATCGCGGAAATCACAGGTTCTTTTATAGCTGTAACTGAAATGGATAAAATAAGTAAAATGAATTTTATAAATTCTATAAATTCTATAAATTCTATAAATTCTATAAATTCTATAAATTCTATAAATTCTATAAATTCTATAAATTCTATAAATTCTATAAATTCTACAAATTCTACAAATTCTACAAATTCTACAAATTCTAATAAACGCACTTACGAAAATAAAATAAATAAAATGAGTTATTCTTGGTTTCTTTCAGAGTCACCTCAGGGTCTTGCCTTCCCCGAATTTCATCGGGGCCTGGTGTACCGCTCCAAAATTTCCAGCGGGGTTGTTACCGACCGAGCCTTCTGCGAGTCTCGCCACGGTACACTGGGATTAGTTGATCAGTGCGAGTACCTCGCCTCATCTCTTATTCACCGACGAGAATCGAGCGAGGCCGAGTTTGCGGCAGCGAAATGCGATTCCTCCGACTCTTGCTCATTTCGTTATACGAGATGGCGTCGTAACTGGCGAAATATCACACCGGTATATCCCACCGTCTCAGACTCACTCTCCATATTTTCCTCCTCCTCCGAAACTCCGAGTTACACGGTTTTCACGTTGTTTTCACGGCGGATATGTCGCCTCGGGAAGGTTTCTCGAGACTGAATAATGTCGTGTCGAGTGGTAGGAAAGTTTCTCGAGGGCTGAGCTTTGAGGGGTTTCTCATGCTGTGTGCTTTGCGGTGAATAATTGTCTCGTCGTATAATGTCCTTCGATGCTTCGCGCCCACGCTAAAAGTGAAAAATCAACAATAATTACTTGACACTCCCAAAGAAACAGGAAATTCTAATTTCGAATTTTTTGAAAAAAAAATCCTGGAAAAACCGCCGAATTTTTAATAGAAAAAAATACGTTCAAGTATTTTTTTCCGTGCATTGATAGTGATTTAATGGAAGTGGTATGGAACATTCCAAAGTCGTTAACATAAAATTCTTAGCAGATTTTTTTCATAATCGAGACCAGAACTTCATTGTTGAGAAAGCGAAACTTGTAGAACTTTTTGGTACAGAATTTCGTCCACTTTTAATAAGAGAAGAGACGAAGAACAGAAAGCCGAGTAAAAAATCAGCAAAAATTACTTGAAACTCCCAATGAACCAAAAATGTCCAATTTCGAATTTGTAAAAAAAAAAAAAAAATACGGAAAAAACAATGGAATTTTCATTAGAAAAAAAAAATACGTCCAGCAATGGTTTTTCCATGCAGGATTGTTCGCGATTCAACCGGTTCAGAACATTCCAAACTCCTTCACATGTAAATCTTAAGAAAATACCTTTTTAACGTCAGAGCGAAGTATGGAGCGTTTTTTGGTGCAGAATTTCTCAGAATTGATCGAGACATAAATTAGCTTTTCGCCCAGTTTCGAGAAGAGCATGGAGGCCGCGAACGACGGCGCAATAAAAAGGCGAGCATAAAATTCCGAAATCTCAAGGGAGGCACTCGGTTCGCTGTCTGATAGGTACGGGGTGCGTTGAATCGATCGATGCTTGGGCCTCGTAAAATGACACGTAAAGCCAGGAAGTACTAATTCTTGCGTGCTCCGGCCGAAACGTTGAATTACCGAGCGCACGAGGTTCTCGCAAGCCATTAACGTCTGGAAAATGGTTCTCCCTCCCTCGTCTTCAACCTCCACTGTCTACACAGCCCTTCGAACCTCCGCCGCCCCTGATTGGCTCTTCGCAGCAGCGTTTTCTGTTAAATCGAACGAGAACGAATTTCTCTAAACGAGAGGATCGAGCTGCCCTGCAGTGAAATTTGTAAAGCTCCTCTCGAGAATGGAAAATACGAGCAATTACTGAGTCTCCGGTGTTCCATGGCTGAAACCGGGCGCTCCCATTCACGAACAACTTTAACCGCTTTGTAAACGGCATTGAACATTTTTTAAATTTAATTCTGCAATCAGTTCTACGTCAATTTTGTTTCAATTGTACGAAAACATTTCTGGCATTTTTTAAAATCAATTTTACGATTTCTGAAATACATATCGAGATCTGCGAGACGAAGGCAATCATCGATTTAATCTTCGCCTCTTCGCTCCAAATTTTGATTGAAACTGCTAACTTTTTTTCCTCCCGTATATAAAAAAAAATCCAAAAAAGGGATGAAACCCAAAGAATGCTCCCCCAAAATAAGCAAAAAAAACACAGTTTGGCACCACTTTAGACACATCGTAAACGACATAGAAAACAAAAATGTGTTTAATTCTGCAATCAGTTCTACTTCAATTTTACAAAAAAGGGTAATTAAAAAAATCCATTTTCCGTTTTCTGCACTAAACATCAAGTTCCGCGGGATGAGGGCAATTGCCGATTAAATCCTCGCTCCGAATTTTAATCGAGGCTGCTAACTTTACTGCCTCCTGCATAAAAGAAGAAACACCCCAGGCCTCTCTCCTTCCCTCTCGGATAACGTCTCGTTATCGCTCAAAGTACCGTAGGGAGAAGAGTAAAAAAAAAAAGAAATAAATTTCAGATAGATCGGCCGAGGGGAGGGGTTGAAAGAAAGAATTTAATTCGGGTCTCGAGTAATTCGGCGTTTCGGCTAACAATATATTACCGGATGGGTGAGAGGCTGGTGCCCCGATCGGTTCCGTGGGCTGAGCCCGCGTGAATACCTACTGTAGATCTCTCCCTCTCCCACTCGATCTCCCAGTCGGGATTCCTCCCGGCGGATTCGTGCAGAATCGTACGACTCGGCAGAAACCGGGAGAATTGTGCTTTAACCGAGTTCTCCGATCTCGTCCTCGTTCGAGACGAACGGCAACCGAGAACCGATGAATCTCCCTCTCTCTCGAACGTGTCTGCTTTCGCGCTCACGATTCGCCTCTCTCCGGCACATATAAAATCTCACCCTTGTTTATGGGGTGTTTGCCACCGGCTTGGACCCTCCTCGGTTCAACCACCCGCACCACTCACGGGCTCCAGCTAGTCGAACAATATTGGATCCTCGGGGGGGAGAGGGCTGTAATTGAATCAACTTTCGTTTCCATGTGAGACGATACAACGACTTCCCCCCGAATTACTCGGTGCACGTGGGATCCTCCGATCACTACATTAATTTTTATTCTTATTTTTATTTTTTATTTCTCGAAATAAAAGCAGTGTGAAAAAAAATCGTATGAAATTTAATGTGTCGGACTGGAAGTTTTTATGCAAAAACTGGTATCTGAAATTTCATGTACAATTGGGATGAAAAATTAATGTTCAGTGTATTACAAAGATTGGATGTACTTAATTTTTTAATAATTGACTTTGATTTTACTATAAAACGACTCTAATTTTAATAATTTACTTCAATTTCAATGAAAAAGTATATTATTTTTCATCACGATGGTATATGAAATGTATTGTACCAGTTTTTGTATAAAAACTTCCGGTCCGGTACATTGCATTTCATACTCATTTTTTTACACTTCGTGCAGGACGTAAACGATTTGGCTTGCAGTCGAATTTTCACTAGTAACGTTCACGGAATTACAAATAGTTTGTAAAAAGCATGAGCACTGCACTATATTCATGCGCTTTTTATTATCGGATCTGATCACGTGTCACAAGTGATTAGTAAACGTGCCCTATAAAAAAAATTTAGTTTGACAATGAATGAACGGTATTGAAAGCTTTTTTTACACAGTAAAAAATGTCTGTATGGAAATTAATGTACTTGTATTCGAAGCTTTTATGCATAACCTAGTATATTAAATTTAATATACGAATGTTGTGTAAAATGAATGTACGGTAAATAAAAAATAATTAAAAAGTGGTATTTTTAATAAAAGTTCTTTAATAGTACTAAATGTATTTGAATATTACTTTAAAACTACTGTAATTTTACATAATATTTGTACATTAAATTTACAATTTTTTTTAACAATGTGCATAATCTGTCTCTGTGATTTAAAACACATCTGCGTTGCAATTTTACAACAAAACTTTTATTTATAAAAAAATTTCTAGGGAATTTCCCAAAAATTGTCATAACTTTTGGGAAACATACACTTTGCACATTAACAATGCAAATTCGATTCTACGAAGTCGCCTCGCTCCGTCGGTAAAACAGGAAGCACCAACCTTCAAATCGGCTCACGACGAGACGACGAAAAGGATGAAAAATTAATAAAAGACTGCTCGGTGGACAAATTGACCTATCTTAATGAATGTGTACGACGGATATCCCTCAGTCTCTGGAATTGTCTCTGAGGCAACCCCATCGGATCGTCGACTCCGGTTAATATTGCCCTCCCTCCATTCGCTGATCCACCGTGCGTCGTACCGGCTGTAATCCGTCAAATACAACCGCGCCGCGACTCCATATCTCTCTCGCTAATTATTACGGTCCGACGGCTCTATCTGTCTAATGAAAATATTTTCCGATATTTTTCAGTCTCCCCTTCGCTCCTCGTCGCCTATCGCGACATTAAAAAGCTCCCTCACAGCGACGTTCTTCGTATTGGTGAATTTACATTTTTTATCATCAGTGCCCCTTTCCACCCCCCCCCCACCCCTCCGGGGATACGAGTATTATACAGAGCCTCCAAATCTCGGGGGAGGTTGCGGGAGCCCCGATGCTAATTACAGGAAATTAGTTTCGCCGCTTCGCGTGTGCGTTCACGTTCCACCCGCTTCCGGCCAGTTGCGATTAATTAATCGTCCCCCTTAATTAAGCCTCCCCCTTCCTTCGCCTCCCCCCTCCCGCTTGCTGATGCCGGCGCAGAGATGGGATATGATATCGATATGTTTGCACATGGAAAACGCGGAGAGAAAAAAAGTTTCAGCTACCCGTGCTTACTCGCGGAAGGACGATGCGGGTTTGCATTTAAATTCGATTCGAAGTCGAATCATTAGTGGGAAGAGCATACGCGTCGTGGACTGTATATCGCGTTACTGAAAGTATGTTATTGTTATTTCCGATGAAAAGTGGCGGTGGGATCGATCGGCTCCGATGGAGTAAAAGTACTGAATATGGGCCGGTGGGGTAAGATGGACCAATCAGTGTTGAAAAAAACAAATATTGATATAAAAAAAAAAATCTAAAAATACATTTAACTTATTTGTATTGATAACAGGTATTTCGAGTGTTAAACCTTGAGGTTTAAAAATACCGCACGAGCTTCCTTGATTTTCATGGCTCATCCGTAGTTCGTGGTAATATGGACCATCCTTTTACCTCGTTAGAATAATGCAATTCACTTAATTTCCATAAAGAAATTTTTATTCTGTCTTCGAAGCCTTACCGAGGCATTCGTAGGTTTGGCAAATATGTATGCCAAATCTACGAATACCTACAAAAATATTATTTACAAAGGTCTGGCAATGAAATGTATTTAAGATTTTTTTTTTCATGGATGTTGACTGGCAGTCTATGTTAGCAGCGCTTTTTTGCATGCTTGGTAATATGGACCACCATATTACCAATCGTGCGAAAAAAATGCTACTAACTAGGACCACCACTCGACATAGGGTAAAAGTGGTGAATATGGACCACCTCGATTAACACGTAAATCAATGATATATGGACCGGTCCATATTCCCCACTTTTACCCTACATGAAAAAAAAATCCTGAATATATTTAATTGCCAGGACTTCGTAAATGTTATTTTCGGGAACCTCTTCCATGTAAGTGGGTGAACCACCAGGAGATGCAGACCCAACGGTTTTCCTGGCCCATTTTCACAAGTTTAACCCTATCTAAATTTTTATTCCCTCGGTGCCGAAGCTTTCGGTCTGTTAGTTTGGAGATAATCGAATCGAAGCTATGACAGGCGGAACATAGGGGGGTCCGTCGAGTACCCGTAACTCGCGACAGCAGGTCAACAGGACCTTTTCCCTTTCGCCGTTAAAGGCAAATAAATTCATGATGTCATAACAATTTCTCGGAAGCTGGAGCCGCGTACCACGCGCGAGGACGATGAGCCGATCTTCCCGAGGACTCGTACGGTTTGAGTGGAACACATGTTCGAAAGGACGACTCTCATTGTGGAATCGATTGGACCGTCGAGTTCATCGGGATACCATCTGGGCTGTATAAAACTATTAAATTTCAATCCGAAATGCCCATTGACAGTGCTTGCCAGTGCATAATGCCGATACAACTCGATATCGAGCGCCAGTGATCCAGCAAACTTTTTACCAGTCTGTTCGTCTAGCGAATCGGATGCTCTGAAAGTTTCACATATTTTACTTCACTCGGTGCAAAAGTTAGTAAATCATGCGAAAAACTTTTTCTTAACTCGTGCGATTGCAATCCTCGTCATAAAAAGTTTTATCGCACTAGTACCGTAAATTACCATTATTAATCGACCAAGATCAGCGTGAAGAATAAATAAATAACAAATATTGTTTTTGTAGGCAAAAAAAAAAAATTGCGATTTTCCGATACACTTTTTTCCATGAATAATGCATTTGTGCGGAGTAAAAAAGGGAGAATCGTACACTTTTCGAAAAATCTAATCACGCTAAGAGTGTTCTGTAATTCTATACGCGGGAATTGAATGCACTCGAGTTACCGAGTGCTATTGGTGGCGGGGACGAAAAAAAATATATACACAGCCGTGGATTTCTTTTCGCCCCTTTTGGTTTTTTTCGTTCTTTTTTTTATGCATTTTCGGGCATTCACTTACCTACCGTCTACTCGGACATAATAATGTGAATGAAGCTCTCGCAGTTGCGAAGCCAGAGGGGGACAGATGGTTCGCCAAGGGTCCGGCAATAATCGCAGGGGAGCTCGTCGGGGTCGCGTGCTTAAAATGCCAACTAGATTTCGTGTAAGGGCGTTGCGAATTTCGAGCTAACGGAAGTGTGATCATGAGGTTACAAAAAAAAAAAAAAAATGGATGCAATTGACCGAACGAATCAATGGCGAACCAGTCTCATTAAGGAAGATGAAGCGATTTACAGTCGTACAATGAGTTAATTTGTACAGTCCTTTATGCAAACTTTACGCATTTATTTATTGTAGTGAATGGTTATTTACATCACGGCAGATGTCCTTAACTAGAAGTATATTAATTGCAATGGATTTGTAAAAGTTTTAACTGGTTTTTGCTCATTTTCGAATAGGTAAATATTCGTTCAGTTTTTTAAAAGAATAAACCGCAATTTTTGCTCGATTTTGAGGTATTACGGCTCATTCTCATCCTTGAAAGTTGCTTCACTAATTCACCATCTAGATTTTCGATAGTATTTTCCATTTAAAAACCACAGCTGTTTTTTTATTAAGGAATTTCGTCGATGGATAAATAGAATATTAAACACAATTTTAATTTGTTTAATTCACATGAATATTTGCATAATTAAAATAAATATTTGCATAATCCAAAAGAATATTCGCTTAATTCAAATAAGCATTTATTTGAGGATCGTCAGTCGAATAATTTTTTTTTCTGGGTGTAGTGTGAACCTCTCCAACCTCCTTAATTACTCCGACGAAAGCCTACGGAAATTTTTTTTTAAATTATTTTTCTTTATTTCCTGCATAATGGTTGCAGCATAGTGCAAATGTTCAAGAAGAAAATCCTCGCACCCTGCGACGTCCGATGTAGCGGAACGGCCGTGTCGTGCCAAAAACGTATTTAGAAAATTAATCGGTGAAAGGAGCGCACCCTCGTCGCAGCGGCGGCGTTTCTCTCAAGTATGTTCGAAGCAGAGACTTAAATCACGGAGAACCGCCGCGCCGCCTCCCCGGGAATGCCTTCTGGTAATTGTAACGTTTACCCGTGGCTCAACGGCAACAGCGTGGGGCGGGAAAAGCCGCGTGTTCCACGCACAAGGCCCTCATAATTCAAAAGAGCCGACGAGCTCCCTAGAAACTTTCGCCAGACCCGCGATTTTTCATACATTATTTTCCGGCCACCCTAATCGCCGCGCCCGCGCATCCTTTATTCTTCCTGTACTCGACACGGCCAGAGAAAAAATAAATAAAAATAAAAAAAATTCTATGCCATCTTCGAATAGCGTGAGAAATCGATGAGCATCGATCACGGACTTGCCACTGGTCGTGTCACGCACAAGAGAAGAGCTCCACTCCGGGATTAGATCGTTTCCGTGTTCGACGCTCGAAATCACCAGCGGAGAGGGAAAGGGTTAGATATTTCGATTACCTAATTAAGATTGATTCATACCAAATTGCGTCTCTTTTGATTAAGATTGATCGGATCCATTCACGCGCGGTTTCTGAGTTGATGGAACGCGTTGCCATTCCGGGAAACATATCTGGCTTCAGCTTTTGCCCGAGCACTTAACTTAGTCGGGAATTTCGTCGTTTCGAAGATCGAGTAAGCCTGTCCCTGAATTACCCATCCGACTCATTGTGATCATGAAACTTTGATCTTTCCATCGGATTGAGACATTGGTTTGTATCTGACTGGTTGGGCAGTTTTCCGGGTCACCATGCGTGACTTTGTACCGGAAATACGTCGCTTACGGTCGAAAAATGGGATTTTCAAACCGGAAGTGACGCATTTTCGGTGCGACGTCGCTGCCGGTCGAAAAAATTAGATTTCCGAACCGGTAGTGACATATTTTCGGTATGACCTCATTTCCGGCTTAAAAGTAAGATGTCCAAACCGGAAGTGACGTATTTTCGGTATGATCTCGTTCCCGGTTTAAGAGAAGAATTTTCAAACCGGATGTAGCATTATCCAATGTTTATTAATGACTTCGTTCTGACTATCTACGATAACCGGCGAAGAACCGATATAGCGTTTTGTTTTACGGCAGCAGGTGCGAAGCCAGCGATGTGCAGTTTTTCAGTCACTGCGGAATCCCACCTGGGTTCTTTCAGATTTTTCCAGAAGAGTTTTTCTCTACCAAGGTAAAATTTTTTTTTTAATTGCGAAACCCGTTGTCGAAAAGTTTTGTGTCTGTTTCCGACGCACTCTCAGAAATGGTCTTTCTCCTCGCAACTTTTCGGTTATCCGTCGTGACTCATCTCCGGCTCGCTCGTTCTTTCCCATTATCCTTTCTTTTTGAATTCCGAGCCTCTTTTACACGACACTGGGGTGGGTGGAGGGGGGGGGGAGTACGGTATATTCGTGGTCCTGGAGGGCCCGAAGTGCGCCATTCTCCCGTCGACAAAAGTAGAATTTCTCGTGACTCGGTGGGCCCTCATCCGGAAAGTGGGGTATACGTATATATATACACATGTGTATATCTGGTTTGAATGCGTAAATACGGTAACCCGGTATTGTACACGGGATAGCGAGTGCAAACGCATACCAACCTGGACGCCTGTCGCCCGCAGATGATCCATTGAAACGACCGTATACAATTTATCGGCGACGAACCGCGTGCATCGGCTATACCGGGCTCCGAACTTCGTCATTGCATTACGCACTTAAACTCGGATTCTGTATACGCCACGTCGAAAAATCATGGATATTGTTTCTTAATCGAAAAATAAAAAATGGAACACGTCGATGACCAAAAACTTTTAAAAATAATTCTTGCGAATAGTGTTCAAGTTTCAGAGAATTGCAAACACTTCCGGGTAGTATAAAAATCTGAAAAAATCAAGGATATTAAAAGTGCTCAAAAGATTCATTTTTCATGATAATATTTTCAAAATTTTATTAACAAATTGAGGGAAAATAACATTGTTCAACAATTTTACCGGAAACCTAACATTTTCAGGAAAATAATTCGTTCAATTTTCTGAATACGTATGAATTTTTTCAGACTTATAAAGCATTAAGATATCTGCTTGGCATCAAATTTCATCTTTGGCAAATCTTCGTCAATGCACTACTTTAGGGAGAAAAAAAATTGCTTGCTTGTAGAATTTCTTTTCTCTAAGTGAACTTTCCTGATTGACGTTTGTGCGAAACAAAATACAGCTTTAACGACTGGATGAAGTGTAGTTTGTATGCGGATATCTTCAGCGCAATCATAATGGAAGATGACAACATTTGCGATAAAGCGATATTGACAACTTTTTCGGGCATGCCCGGAATAGCTTGGGATTGCATGCACGTGTTCGATCAACGTGCCAACTTCACCCCTAAACTCGGAAGGCAACCATGGGGTGCTGGCCGATAACGATGGTTATTTGTCGTAACAACGACGTTATAATCCCGATTAAGACGTCTTTCGGTTTTCGACGTCAAACGAGCCGAGAAAAGCCTCCCCCGACATCGTTCCGTCAAGCCTCAGCAACATCCCATCGAGGTGCGGCCAAACTTTGTGTGTCCGAGGTACACTTAACGCCGGCGATTGACCATCGAAAATTTACCAACTACATATCGGGTCTACCGGTACATAGGCTAAACGGCACTGCCGCTGGCCCGACGAGAACAGTGCTTGGCAAATTTTTTCTGCAAAAGTTTTTGCACAAAAACTTCCAGTCCGGAACATTAAATTTCATATGATTTTTTTTACAGTCACTTTTGGTTAACCCAACCATTTATTTTTTTCTCAGTGCACCTAAAGCTGATAATTGACCAACGAAAATTGACTACCTAAATTTCGCCTGAATAGGCCCCAACGCACAGTCGTTGGCCGGCCGGGAACAGCCTTTGGCATGTGTCCATCTCTTCCTATCGCTTGTGTTCCACGCGCCATTGAGCACCCGATAGAACAGGGGAGGGTCGACGTGTCGCCGTTGGATTCCAGCTCTTCGTTTATGTGTCATCTGTATACGTTTACCGAACGTACATAAACGCAGACATAAACATTAAATTTCATACGAATTTTTTTTACAGTCACTTTTGGTTAACCCAACCATTTTTTTCTCAGTTCCCTTAACGCTGGCGATTTACCACCTAAATTTCGGAGCTACGCTTGAATAGGCCAAACCGCACAGTCGTTGGCCGGCTTGGAACAGCGATTGGCATGTGTCCGTCTCTTCCTGTCGCATGTGTTCCACGCGCCATTGAGCACCCGAATGGAACAGTGGAGGGTCGACAGTCGTCGCCGTTGGATTCCAGCTCTTCGTTTATGTGTCAGCTGTATACGTTCACCGAACGTACATAAACGCAGACGGAATCAAGGGTGTACATAAAGCGAAAGGGAAACGAAGAAACACCGAGCTCTTCAGGGACTCCGAGCCACCCGAGCCGCCCCCTCGGCGTAGCTCCATCGGGCCATGCGGGAAGCCGAAGCTACGAGAAACAAATGACAGTTGGACAAAGTTTTCTGCCTCCTCCTCGAGCGCCTCCTTCGGCCCCTCGTTCCGAGGCCGATGAGCGGTTGCAGTCTCTGATATCCTCATTAATTTTTCGGCGATCAATACTAATGCCTCTATTTTTTTGTGTCCTCCTCCGGGACCAAAGAAACACGAGCTCCGCATCATTCGTGCGTGTTTTCCTTCCGTCCTCTCCATCTCCCCGACGGAAGTTTCTCCGGACTCCGCTCGCTCGCTCCTCCACTCCTTTATTAACGACGTGCAAGTTTTTCCTTTTTTGCTCCCGTCCTTCCGGATACTCCTGATCGACTTCTGTCCATCCGTCGTCGTTGTCCCGCTTCCCGCACAAATTTATTCGACGTCTTCGCCGGAGGTAATCCGCTCCGGATGTAACGAGGCCGGGGGTTGGAGGGGAGGAGGCTTCCAGATAGGATAGGCCGGAGACCGGCGATGGCACTGATGTGGCCCAATCGAGTTTGGGCTCCTCGAAATATCTCCGTCGCCTCTGCCGGTCGAATACAACGTCTCTATTTGTCATTCTTCGAAGACGGATGCGTCGCGCAAGCTCTCTGAGATGACATCCATCCATCGTGATTTGCCCCCTTTCATGGGCGAAACGGCCATAAGGAAATCTCGTGGCAGTCAGGAATATTTACTGCGAGTCATCTTCCGAGTCTTGCAGGTCCATCATCCGCAACGGAGATTCAATCATAGTCATACTTCGGGTACGACGGGAAAAGCAGCTTTGGCACCCCAGATCAGGATCAAAATTCATTCGCTCCTCCGAAGTCCACTTCTTTGAGGCAATCAAATGGAAGGTTTTGGTTCGGAAAAGACTCTCACCGGGATACTCTGACGACAAAGGTAAACGGTGAAGTAAAAACGTTGTTTCAATTCTACTCTGAATTCGTACAATTTCATACCGGATTGAAACGAAAAGATGTCATCTTGGCAGTCTTGCTGTCGTTGTTTCAATATCATATGGAATTGTAAGAATTGAAAGTAGAATTGAAACAAACATTTTTTTCTTCGGCACCCCGCAAGCGAATTTTTTTTTTTCCGTGTCGAAAATCCGAAAACCTTCCGACTGTTGGGCAAGAACTGTCTGAGCGCCTGATGGACGTTGAGAAAAAGTTTGTCACTCTTCGCAGATGAATCTGTCACGCAAGCTCTCTGAGACGATATCCATCCATCGTGATTTGCCCCCTTTGATGGGCGAAACGACCATAAGGAAATCTCGTGGCAGTCAGGAATATTTACTGCGAGTCATCTTCCGAGTTCTGCAGGTCCATCATTCGCAACGGAGATTCAATCATAGTCATACTTCGGGTGAGACGGGAAAAGCAGCTTTGGCACGCCAGATCAGGATCAAAATCCATTCATTCCTCCGAAGTCCGATTCTTTGAGGCAATGAAACGGAAGGTTTTGGTTCGGGAAAGACTTTCTCACCGGGAAATTCGGACGGCAAAGGTTTCAGTTTGTTGTGTCGAAAACCCGGGAACCTTCCAACTCTTGGCCCGGAACTGGCTGAACGCCTGATGGATGTTGAGAAAAAGTTTGTCACTCTTCGCAGGTGAATCTGTCACGCAAGCTCTCTGAGTCGATATCCATCCATCGTGATTTGCCCCCTTTGATGGGCGAAACGGCCATAAGGAAATCTCGAGGCAGTCTAGAATATACTGCGACTCATCTTGGGAATTTTCTAGGTCCATCATCCGCAACGGAGATTCAACCATATTCCTACTCCGGGTGAGGCAGAAAAGGTAGCTTTGGTGCGCCAGATCCGGAGTATCAAAATTCATTCGTTCCTCCAAAGTCCGCTTCTTGAACCAACCAACCGAAAAGTTTTGGTTCGGAAAAGACTAACCGGATAATTCCGACGGCAGTGATTCCAGTTTGTTGGGATCTTCTCGGAAACCAGGAAACCTTTCGGCTGTTGTGCAAGAACTGGTCGGACGGCTGATGGACGTCGAGAAAAAGTTTCCCCCGACCGCTCAGAAATACTAGTTTCGGGCTAGTTTTCGGTCCACTTCTTATCTCTTTTACGGCTGATGGTGTATCGTGGAGATCCTCCGCGGGGATTGCCGGTTGCAGTTGCATTAACTTATCCGTGGAGAGCCGTACGAGGAAGTTCATCGGAGGCGGATAGTTAGCTTGGTCTTGATGACTTTCTGCCTCTCCGCCTTGCCGCTGTCTCGACGACTTCCGGCGAGGTTTCATCGGATTTCCTGAAAATCCGGTACGACCTCGATTCCTCCTTTTCCTGTACACAGCCCCAACGACAATTAAAAGCGCGATCAATCGTGGACCCGCGCGTTACGCCCACTTCGGTTCGTCGCGGTGTCTGTGTATCTCTCGTCCCGGTCCTCGACTCGGTGTCCCTTCCGGTGTTCGGAGCCCTCGAGCCTGCTCCGGGTGGAGAAATGACCGAGTGAAAGAGCAAGGAGATATCGAATTGCGATTGTATGCGAGGGAGAGTACATGACATTCGAGGGGCCAACGGGGCGCATTTGCATCACAAATGCGTTAATGTCGCCGGGCGCTGCTTCTTCTTCTTCCTCCGCATCGAGATTCCCGAGACTCGAGTCAACCGCTCTACAGCGCCCCTTCCCCGCAAGTGGAAACCCGGCACCACCGCGACTTGGGACAAGATTAATGAAGAGCCTCGGCAATGGGAGAAATACGGCGGAATGGAGGAGGAAAAAGCGAAGTCGGGGATTGAGGAAGTGGGTGGTTTGTAAAGTCGTGGGGAAAGAAAAGTTAGGTGGAGAGAGGAAAACCCAACGGCTATCCGGACGGCGTATTTGGAGGAGGCGAGGCAGACCGAGGAGCGCCAGGTCGGGCCAGGAACCGGAGATTCTACCAGGGAGGCGGATGATCAAAAAACCGGAATGGAACGAGGACGGAGGAAAAATCAAGAGTCTTAATGAGAGAACAGGAATGTACAAGATGCTCGAAAAGAAGCTTTCGCTTGAAACTGGAGCGCTCTTCGGATTAATTGAAAACGCTGAAGCGTTTCGGTCTCCAACTTCGCGAATTAAAGTCCGAACGAACTTCACCGAGACCGAAAAAAGAACCGATGGAACGGTCGTTTTCTACTTTCGGCTTATGCGAAAGGTAACCGCGCTGTCGTAAGTTGGTCGCTGGTCGGCGATGAGACTTTGATGTGCAACGTCTCATTCAACGCGGGTGTATTCGAGCCGGCTGAAGAAGGTGGCCGGATCTCCGCTCGCGATGAGAGTTAGTTTATGAATGCACGAGACGGTACGACGCAAGCTTTGGCCTCACACTGGAGCGCTCTTCACATTAATTGAAAACGCTGGAGCATGTCGGTCTTCAACTTCGCAAATTAAACTTCGAACTAACTTTACCAGGAAGCAACTGCATTGTTGTTTTAAGTTGATCGCTGGTCGAGAAGATAGTCGGTTCTCCGCTCGCGATGAGAATTAGTTTGGGAATGTACAGGATGTTCGGAAAGAAGCTTTGGCTTGAACCAGAACCAAAAAAAGAACCGATGATCGTTTCCGACTGACGTTCGTTTTATGGAAAAAGCAACTGCGCTGTTGCTGTGGGTCGGTCGCAGGTCTGGAATGAGACGTTGATGTTCGTCGCGGGTTGTCGTCGAGCCGGCTGGAGAAGGTGGCCGGTTCTCCGCTCGCGATGAGAATTAGTTTAGGATTAACCGGTGGGGCTTCGAGGTGATTATTGGAGCTTTGCCAGTCGAAAGACGATAAGACCCTGTAATAAGCCCCGTCTCCTTACACTCTCGGCTTTCCTTGCCCCGCGCGTCTCTCCTCGTCTCGAAGATCGTCCGGGCAAACAGCGAGAACCAACACTCCGCAAGGTCCGTTACACGCGGAAACTCTGAACTACGTAACGCAGTTTAATGCAGCCAGGCAACAATCTCGGTACGCTGATCATCAGGGAAATTCCCTTAATCCGTCCGAAACCTTTTGTCCCAGCGTCTTCGCAGCTTCGCGCCGTGGCGAATTTTAGATGAGATGCGACTCTGAAAGGAGCGCCATCAACAGATCTCAAAGCCGACCAAAGTCGAGGGTACGAGTGTCTCGTACTTTGGCGTTTCGTACCGGCGAGCTACGAAAATAAGCACCTGCAAAGGCGGAGTAACAGGTCTTGAAAGGGTAAATAAGGATCTTTTCATCTGGGAGAGGGCACTGAAAGGCTCAAACTCTGCGTAACAAAAGCCCACTGCGATGGAAACTCTATGAGCGTGTTCTCGGATGCACGGTGAGCAGTACGAGGAACATGGAAAGGGAAGCCTTTGCAGTTTAGACGCTTGGAAATTGATAGCGGCACGGTATAATGTCGGTGGCGCGGACGCAATGAATAGCTAGACCGTATCGAGTTTGCTCGCAGCCTTATGAACATTATGTAAAAGCGCGGTTTTCCAATGGAAACTCGCCTTGACGTCTTCTAACGAGATGTCTTGGTGGTTTTCGTAAAACTTTCAGATAACTTTGCGAGAGACTTGCGACTATTGGGTATGCTATCACATGTAAACGATCTAATAAGCTCTCGAGCCGTTGGTCTCCTTCATTCGTAAATTGAATTAAAGCTTCATTGACGTTGAAGTAGCAACGACGATGAAGCTGCAACGACGATGAAGCTGCAACGACGATGAAGCTGCAACGACGATGAAGCTGCAACGACGATGAAGCTGCAACGACGATGAA
>JAPYZD010001562.1:0-23228 GCA_030522725.1 Ichneumoninae sp. B BG-2022a
CCCCCCCCCCCCCCCCCCTATGAACTTAGAATAATTCAATCTGAGGCGCCACCCAAGAGGAATTTTAATATTTCAGACTGGGTGGCTATTATTGACCATCCTCACATCGGTATTATTGACCCACTTCGCGTCCTTATTATTTGCCAATTTCACGCCCCTATTATTCACCAACTTAATGTCCCTCCGATTGTTGACACGGCGGCAGCGACGATGGCGGGACTTTTATATAGGGGAGAGCGGGGCAAAATGGGGCAACGGGGCAAAACGGGGTTATTGGGCTAAACTTAATTTTCCAATAATTTTTGGATCGGACAAGGTGGCAAAACTGGGCAGAAAAGCCTGATGTATCCGATAGGGCGAATGCGGGCATCCAAAAATTATTGGAAAATTACGTTTTGCCCAAAACCCCGTTTTGCCCCGTTGCCCCATTTTGCCCCGTTCTACCCTACTATATAGAGATAATATATTAATCATATAATAATAGAGATTATTATTATTCTTATATTATGTTGGAAATATATTATTAATGATTGTAATGTGATTATCAGGTGAATGCAAGTGATGTAACAGGAAACGTCGACAATCTGGAGGGTGGCCTAGACGGGGTAGTTCAGGCAGTTGTGTGCGCTAATGAAGTGGGCTGGGCTCGACAGGCCCGGAAGCTCATGCTCGTGGCGACAGACGGTTATCTTCATTTCGCCGGCGATGGAAAAGTATCCGAAGCTTCATTTTTTGTCTTTTTTTTTCTTTTCCTTTCGTATGCCCCATTAAAATAAAATAAATTTGTAATTCAGCTCGGCGGTGTGGTAAATCGTCAAGACTTCGAATGCCACTTGAACGCCGCCGGCGAGTACACGATGTCGAGGAACATGGATTATCCGTCGCTAGCCGAAGTATCACGACTGCTGAAGTCAAGAAAGGTCAATCTAATATTCGCCGTGACCGAGGATCGCCGAGAAGAGTACGAGAGGATAACGGATCTTCTCCGCGAGAAGGCCCGAGTGGCCACTCTAGCCGAGAACAGCTCGAATATTTTCGAGATCATCGAGAGAGCCTATCATGAGATCGTGACGAAAGTCGTGCTCCGGGACAACTCGACGCCGGAACTGATAGTTCGCTATTTCTCGAATTGCGGAAGAAACGGCGAGGAGGAAATCGAGACCTCCGAATGCGACGAACTCGTCGAAGGCAAAGTCTATGAATTTCGGGTCGATTTTTCCATGAACGAATGCCCGCGAAATCAGAGTTTGTGGGTAAGACTAATTCACAGTATTCCTCGAGTATTTTTTTTTTCTTTACATGTTGTTAATAAAATTGATCCGATCGGTGCAGAAACAACGCGTAGTTATCGACGACGCGCTCGCCTCCGAAGCCTCGGAGTCCGAGATCGATGTCGAATTTCTGTGCGGCTGCGATTGTGGAAGTACCGACAAATCTCACTGCGACCACGGTACCGACGAGTGCGGGATATGCCAATGCGACTTTGGGTGGTCCGGTAATGAGATCGTTAATTCGAAAGTGACGAAAAATATTAATGAACCCTTTGATGTTATAAGAGGCCTAATTAACCTTTTAATGCTCAATACGCTGTTGTCAGCTCATTGGTTAAATTCAGCCATTTCCGAAAATATTTTTATGTCACTCAGTTCGAAAACCCCCATCTTCACACCTTGTGAAATAACATTTTGTTCGATACTCGTGTGAAAAACGATTTCTGAACTCGTGTGATGCAATAGTCGCCTTCGGCTCGTGCTACAAACTCAGACTCGTCAGAAAAAGTTTTTTCGCACTAGTATCAAAACGTACTTTTTTTGAATTCCGAAATTTTTTATTCGGCAAAGTTTTGAGCGGTTCCGATTTTGTTTTTTCAACTACACTTCGGTCGTGAAGGGTTTTAAAAAAATCATTTTTTACAGGTGAAACTTGTGACTGCGACGACGCCGCCTGGGCGAAAAACAGACTGCAGTGTTACCGATCAGGGGAAGATAGGGTTTGTTCCAACAGGGGGGAATGCACGTGCGGAAGTTGCACGTGCGATCCGGGCTACAACGGACAGTACTGCGAGTGCTCGCCGTGCGATAAGGTAACAAGAGAAAAAATGCCCTGGCAAGTTGACGAACCGCAAACGGACCGAAAAACGGACACGTCCGTTGGGACACGAAACGGACTGTACATTTTTTATGAGCATTTGGTCTTTTTTCGGTTGCCGAAACCGAAAACGGACTGAACATTTTTTTTCGAAAAATTTACTTTCGTCCGTTTTCGGTTCCCGTAAGCGAAAAAGGACGAAGATCGTATTTTTATGCTCTCATTTCATTAAAAGCAGATTTAAAAGAAAAACAGAAATAACTTAGCCAAAAATGTTTATAAAAAACGTTCGGTCCTTCCTAAGTTTCCACAACCGAAAAAGAACGAATCCAAAAACGTACGATCCGTTTGACCGTTTTTGCGGTCCGTTTTGTTCCCCAACGGACGCGTCCGTTTTTCAGTCCATTTTTTTTAGTTTTTTCGCTAAAAGCGACCGTCCGTCAACTTGCTAGGGTGTGATTGGAAAATTAACTTAAAATTGTATGTACGGACAATCAGATAGACGGTATCGAGTGCGGAGGCAGGGGGACCTGCGAATGCGGCACGTGCGTCTGTATAGAAGGATGGGAAGGGGAGAGCTGTAAATGTCCCTCCGGCGAAGCTCCGTGCATCGCACCGGGAAGCAGCGTCGTTTGTGCCGATCACGGATTCTGCGATTGCGGACATTGCAGGTGCAACGTCACCGCGCCGGCAGACGGATTGCTCTATCGCGGAACATACTGCGAATCGTCGGCCAGCGCTGGTGGAACCGCCCTCTGCGTACTGTACGAAAGTTGCGTAAACGCGACCGTCGAGAAACCAGAAGTAGCTCGTAAATTTTGTGAACCCGAGAATATGACTCAGTACAAAATCGAAAATGTCGACGACGTCGACACGGGTAGCGATCATTACTGCATCGTCAGAAAAGTACAAGACTCAACAGTTTGCACGATACCGTACGTCTATCAGTTCAACAAGGATAATACTGTGTTGCTGAAAATTGGGAAAAAGGCAAGATTTCTTTATATTGATAACGATTCCATGAAAACGTCGCTGAATTATGTATTTATGTATTTATGTATTTATGTATTTATGTATTTATGTATTTATGTATTTATGTATTTATGTATTTATGTATTTATGTATTTATGTATTTATTATGTATTTATGTATTTATTTATTTATTCAGGTCTGTAGGACTCCAACTCACGTGGCATTCGTTCCAGCTTTGATAGTCGGACTTATCGTTATCACAGGAATAATCGGACTGCTGATATGGAAGTGAGTCAATGAACAATTATCAAAAAGTACAGAATTCTAATATCGTTTGGTGTTTCATATTTAGATCCTGGACAGCTATAAAGGACAAACGCGAGTACGCGAAGTTCGAGGAAGAGAGAAAAAGAACGGTGTACGCTTTGATACAGAATCCGATTTACAGACCCGCTACGAGGGCGTACATGGTGCCCGCTATGTACAAGGAGGACTAATACGATATTGATTTTCAGAAATATTGATATTTTTTTTAAATCCGGCATTGCTAATGTCTTTCTAATAAATTGTGATTTTATACGTATTCGTCACTTTATACGACGCACAAATATTCCATCAGCTAAATCAGCCTCGGCATCTTCAAGCAGTTCCTACGTGGACGGAAGTTGAGCCGTTGCTTCAATCCCGGATTTATTTTCCCAAGGGACACGAATTTCGTCCCAGAAATGATTTCCGGTCGCGAAGCGAACCTTCGGAAAATTAACCTCATATACTACCGGCCCTCTTCAAATAACTAATGAAATGGTTTTTTGTATCTCACATCCCCATCCGCTGACAGTTCACCCTTCCAGGTAAAGCCGAGAGGTTCCCTATATCGAATATCAAGGGACGGCCTGTTCTTGTTCCAAATTGCCGCAATCGAGGAACCGTCGGGCAAGAAATAAATACCAGGGCCACTCATGTTTCCGTCTTTGTCGAAGCCTCCCTTATACGCCGTTCCATCGTTAAAACTAGATAATAAGATTCACACATCACACTCATGTCTCGACGAGAGGAATTAAGATTTCGCTTTACCGGATGTGAAGGTTATCGCCGATTCTATCGCGATCCCACATAGCCTCGTACCTGTTAAAGTCGTCGGTCTCATAAATTCCCCGACCTGAGAAAAATCGCAATAGCTCGTGGCCCGTACGGTTCGAAACAGATTTAATTATCGACGTGAGTCACCTTGCCTGACCAGTAAGGGCTGCTCTCCACAAATCCTGTATTCACCCTCGTAACTATCCCCATTGGGAAAAGTAAATAATCCAATCTTCGTGACCAAACCCGTGTCGTCCGCCGTACGAGAGCCCTTCGAAGCCATGGAAATTTTCGATGGTACGCGTTTTTTCATATTTCTTCCAACGGTAAATCGGTATGTGATTTCGACAATACGAACTACGCGCTTCAACCAAGTCTACCGTCAGGCGAAAATAAAAATTCGGTTGTAATAACAAAAAAAATAATAATAGAAAAATGCGGTTATCAGGTCACATGTTCCATCGGGTAATCGCGACGTAAACTGGCACCATCTAGTGGTCGTCGGATCAGGTCCGTTGCGTGCACGAACTCCCGATCACAGTCGACTACACATATGTGACCGCGGCTACTGCACGGCTTGCCATTTCTAGCGATCTCGTACATTATTCGCCTATCGAGACTTAAGGATGAATGCCAGAATTAATACCGTGGCGAACGCACCGACGAGCGACGATTCCCGAACACGCGTCGAACGAGTGAATGTCCGGAAGTAAAACTTACATCCGAATGAACATTCCTATCGTTCACGTGACCTTGCGAACGACCTCTGAAACAGAATCTCGATCGGGCCAGTCGCGTTCGCCCGTCGGTGTGGAACAACCGTGGCCCCTTAATTTTTTTCGCGATTATCTTTGGACGTGTAACTGAAAACCCCACGTTCGGCGGGCACCCTTCAACGCGCAGGTCGAAACCCACGCGTAACGATAACGAAAAAAATCACAAGTCATAACTCGGGGTCTAGAGGAGCACCTCCAAACTTTCACGACACAAAGTCTTGAGAAATGTTGTTACGAACGACGACGAGTCTTCGTTATGAATTGGCACGATTGACACTACGTAACGCGGTACGAGCCAACACTGTGAGATTCGTTACGACGCGATGTCTTCACAGAAAAATCTTGCAAAGGTACTTCTACACGATAGATTTGATCGTCACTCTTGCTTTCCGCAACGATAATCGCTATTTTTCGTAAATTTTACGACGAAGCTGTGAACAGCATTGACTATGTGAGGTTAGGTAGCCTCTCTCGAGTTTAACAATACTTCGCGTATTTCGTTCTTTGTTTAAGGTACCAGACGAGCCACGCGCAACGAACGACGGCTGGGCCATGGAGGCAACACTTGAGATTCTACGCGGATTATCCGGATCACTTCAAGGTATCGCTGCCTGCTCTCTCGCCCACCATGGAGACCGGCACGATAATCAGTTGGCAGAAGAAAGAAGGTACAAACCTCGAAACCATTAATTGTTCTTTTGTCATTGAACTATCCTCATCGTCAAACTTAATCTGCGACAGGTGACAAGCTCAACGAAGGCGACCTTCTCGCTGAAATTGAAACGGACAAGGCTACGATGGGTTTCGAAACGCCGGAGGAGGGATATTTAGCCAAGATAATTGTACCGGCCGGAATTAAGAACGTCGGTATAGGACAGTTGGTTTGCATAATTGTGGCGGATGAAGGCAGCGTCGCTGCTTTCAAGGATTTCAAGGATTCCGGAAGCCCCGCCGCAGCGGCATCTGCGCCAGCTCCGCCTTCTCCGGCCGCAGCTCCTCCAGCTCCAGCTCCAAAAGCCACAGCTGCACCTCCGCCCTCAGCTCGGCCATCGGTGCCGGCTTCCTCGGGCGACAGAATATTCGCGAGTCCTCTGGCGAAAAGACTGGCGGCCGAGCAAGGTCTCAGTCTGCAGGGTCTCTCCGGATCGGGTCTATTCGCGTCGATAACGTCGAAAGATCTAGCGGGCGCCTCGCCAGCTGGAGCGGCAGCGGGACGTCCCGCGGCCGGTCAGGCGATGCCCGGAGCCTTCCCCGGAGGCCAAGACATCCCTGTGTCCTCGATTCGCGGTGTTATAGCGAAACGTTTGCTCGAGAGCAAGCAGACAATTCCTCACTACTATCTGACGGTCGATGTTCGAATGGACGCCGCGCTCGCTATGCGGGAGCAGTTCAACAAGATGCTCGAAAAGGAAAAGGTCAAGCTGAGCGTCAACGATATTATAATAAAGGGAATGGCAATGGCATGCAAGAAAGTCCCGGAGGGAAACAGCGCGTGGCTCGGTGACGTTATAAGACAGTAAGTTCGAGGCAACGAGATACAATATATACAGTAATTTTGTACGTATAACTAAGGGATCGAATGGGATTGACGAGAAACTCTTAACGCAGGTACGACCACGTGGACGTGAGCGTCGCTGTCAGCACGGAAAACGGTCTCATAACGCCGATAGTATTCGCGGCTGACGCGAAGGGCATCGTTGAAATCAGCAAGGACGTCAAAGCTCTCGCTGCGAAAGCCAGGGAGGGTAAACTTCAACCGCAAGAGTTTCAGGGTGGAACTATCACAGTTTCGAATTTGGGAATGTTCGGTATTAAGAACTTTTCCGCGATCATTAACCCACCTCAATCGATTATCCTCGCGGTCGGCACGACCGAGACTAGACTCATTCCCGCCGACAATGAGAAAGGGTAAGGCTCATATAATTTATTTTTTATTTTTCGATGAAACTAGATCAACTGTAAAGACTGTATTTGTGTTTCCAGATTCATCACTGCCCAATACATGTCCGTAACGGCGAGCTGCGATCATCGCACCGTCGATGGTGCAGTCGGAGCGCAATGGCTCGCCGCGTTTAAAAGTCTCCTCGAAAATCCAACGACTATGTTACTCTAAACAAGACCGACGATAGACCGTATTGAGTCAGCTGAACAGTCCGATCGATCTCTCGAGTCATACGAACGGTAAATAAACTCGCGCGCGTATGTTTGTCACCGACTACATACATCCTACCTTGTCGCTCGTCACGCCTATCTTACATTTATCGATGAGTATACATTTTCGTCAGGTCGAAGGTTTTTACCGCCTTCGAATTTTACTTTCCCTTCTTCCACCGCGAAGAGTTTCGCGGAAGTTGTTTCGCGCCACGAAACTTTCGAGGAATTTCTTATTTCTTTCGCGACTGTTCAAACAATCGATATCGTAGATGCGGCAATGAATCTCCGTTCACGGAGGACAGTGAACGCGGATAGCGAATTTACGGGGAGGAAGAGATAGCAAGCGACGAAGTTATAGTTCGAATTATAGGAAAAATTATACAGATACCCTTGGAAAAACAAATGTTCCTGGAGAACATTGGCCCACACCTAGTGGTCGTATGCCCGAATGAATTATTATATGTAAATTAAAAAACGCCGACAAAGCGTTTATCATAATTCGGTCAAGTGTCGTCGTAACAGAATAAACTACGATTGACCGCTTGTACATACTACACGAAATTGAGAAAAAACAAACTGAATGAAAAAAATTGTTACATCCACTGTAGCAAAGAAAAAATGTAAAATGCAGTGTTATAGATACGACAAGATGATGTATTTCAGCGAGGAAAGTCCGAGCTGACAAAAAAAAGGTGTATAGTAAATAGATATATATAAAATAAGTAATTTAATAAATTATATCTTATCCTTTACCCGTGCCTTTCCTCAATTTAATTTCTTCGAGTTACTGTTTATAGATTCGACGTCACGATTTTCCGGTAACGCGAGCACGGAGGAGAATCGCGCGATGCTAATTACATATAATTTACATACGATGAAAACAGTACAATCTAGTCTACGACGTATTTGCTGCGAGAAATGCGTTATTTATCGTATTAGCTAGATAGACGATTAGCCGACGCAGGAATTAACGCGAAAGGACAACGATGGGTAAAAATAAAACGAAGATTATCTAACTTGGATCGATCGTAATCAAACCCCTCCACTTTCCTGCCTCTCATGCGCTCTCGTCCCGAACTCCTCGACGCCGACGAAGCCGCCACCTAGTTGTCGTTACAAAAGATCGGAGCATTTGAGAAAATTGAAGGTCGGTATTGACAGTAAACCGACCGGATTTTCGGATACTATGTTTATCTCTCGGGGAGTCGGACTGTTGAAAAATGTCGTCAAGACAGTTGCGACAAAACAAACCCTACGCGATGTCGTACCGTCGCGTAAAAGTTCACACGCCACGTAAGTTCGATTAACCTTACAGGTTATGTAATTGCTGTTCTGCCGGTTAGAATTCTCCTCTCCAATATTTTCATCTACTCTCCGGCGTATTCCTTGTCGAATTCGACGACGAGGCAATTTCATGTGTTTCCAAACATAAAAAACATCACATCGCCACTTTAACAAAATTTTGTATTTTAGTTTCTACTATCGTGATGTCCCGGCTGGTCCCAAGGGGGATCAGATAGCGGCTGAATTATTGGGTGGATTTTTTTGGTGGTGGATTTTGTGGCACATGTGGCACGATTACGGCCACGTTATCGTGAGTGACAAACAAATTAACAAAAAAAAAATGTTTACCAACAAATTAATGTAAGAATTCAAATTTATAAATGTAACATTAAAATGTTTTTTGCAGGGTGAATTTCCCTATCCGGACCCATCAAAATGGACCGACGAAGAACTGGGCATTCCTCCCGATGATTGATTGTTTTGATAATGATAATGATAAATAATAAATCGTAGATACCGTTTACTTACATTATACGCAGGGTCTTCATAGGTGTATCTGTTGTACATTGCCATTGGCTACATTAAAAGGATCTGCTCCACTCTCCATGATTTTTATTCATCAAAGATCAAAGCTCCACAAAGTAGTAAAACATCTCTGGATGTGTACATCTGTCAAAGCATCGACAAATCAAGCCTGCAATAAGAAACCAAACAAACCAAGCTGCGTCAAAACAAATCTTCTGTGTCCAACTATCCGAATAACATATGAATACGTTATGTACGATGATAATATATATTTGTTCGTTTGCATATTTTATTCCAAGGTTTTAGCTACTCTGTCCAGATGAAGAATTGTATATTATTCGTCTGGATAATTCGTTGTTTAATTGGAACGTTAATTAACGTTGTGTACGGACTAATAGTATACAATTGTTAACCGCATATATGTATTAGTCCGAATGCAACCATAACCTTTAATGTTCAACTGTCATTTGAGAAAACTTTATAAGTTTTCAAGTCTACGTGATAGAAGAAGTTCAGATTATAAAAGGGCAGAAGCAAATATATTTTATGCGTCCGGTAACAGTAAAAATAACCTCGATATTCACTATATATGGATATCGATATTATCTTGGATATTATAATAACGAAACATAATGGAATTTTTACAGTTATCCGCGAAATAATTGTACTCAACTTACCATTGTCGTGCTTTATTTAACCGTCCCCATAATTTTACCGCCTCAGAGAATTCTGGAAAAACACGAACAACTTTCATTTTTTGTTGTTGTGAAAATATAACTTCTTCTGTGAGTACGCAAAACGTACGTTTTTTTACGTTTTTATACAAAGCATGTACTCAATGTCGCACTTATCGTTCCGTTCGTTAATAGTTGCTCTTCAAATTTCCCGCGCTTTCGTTGGACGTTATCGCAACAGCGTACTAGATGTCGCGCTAACCCAATTATCCATCGCAATAAAATTTAACGGCACTTTGCGGTATCACCTTACGCATGTCAAATGTTCTGCAGTCCGTTGGTTTCCTTGAGAACGCTTGTTTCGTTGTCGATGACGCGTGGTGACTCGTTTACTTGTCAACCGTTTTCCGTGAAGATCTTGTCAACGAAAAAAAATGGTAAATCCTTATCATAATCGTGCTTAAATGCATTTTTAAATTGTTACCATGACTCATGATATTTCAGGCTCAAGAGGTCGAAGAAACTATGAAGCGCATTCAGTCGCACAAGGGAGTAGTCGGAACTATCGTGGTTAATTCGGAAGGTTGGTTGGTTTTTCCACAGTAGGTTTCATAAAAAAAAAAAAAAATCATTAAACATTATCCACGTGATTTCGCAAAAATTAGGTATTCCGATTAAATCGACATTGGACAACACAACAACCGTTCAGTATGCAGGATTGATTAGTCAACTGTCCGACAAGGCTCGCTCCGTGGTTCGTGATTTGGATCCCACTAACGATCTCACCTTTCTGCGTATTCGCAGTAAGAAACACGAGGTCATGGTAGCGCCAGACAAAGAGTTTATACTAATTGTCGTCCAAAATCCAGTCGATTGATCCAACTATGAAAATTTCCTGTCATTTTTACACATGGCACTCCTTTGATAATACTATTAATTTTGCTATCTATAAGATATTCACGCGAGCATGTTTTTTAAACCTCTGACATAAATTCAATAATAAAATGCAAATAATTTTATTTTAACACTCCATGAGAGTCGGAGTCTTCGATGTCGAAGAGTGCAATTGTCGTTAACGACTGTGGTTCGTTGTTTTCACTTTATAAAAAAAAAACAAACAAACACTTACAAAAGATATTACCGCTATAAGATACTAGTTTGATGCGGGTATTTGAGGTTCATAAAACATAAGAGCAGTTTTAATTAGATTTATTTATCGCATAATATATATGATTTAATAGAAAATATCACAAATAAATATTGAAATAAATTATATAAAAAGATTCTATGAATGTATAAAAAACTATGAAATATTTACATGTTATTTTTGTAGGCAAGGTACAAACAGTTGTACTTACAAATCTTACAGAACACGATTGCCGAAACATCGGTATAGTTTACTTACCGATCGGCCTATTTAAACGTACAAAAAGAAAACTTTTATGGCAGTTTTTTCTCAATGACAATATGTCGTTTAAACTTTACACTGGTCCCTTGAGAAATTTGTACATTAGTAACAATGAGGGAAATTTTTCTAAATCGCGACGGACAAACATTGGCCGGTTTGTGTCGGTGACTCTTTCGAAGTTTTTGTAGAAGGATGAAAGTACTTGTAGTAGAGAATCATGGATACGGATCCGATTGCGAACGGTGCAATGCACAGAGAAATAAGGAGCTCGAAATACCAACGCGCAGTTATTTCAGCGGTGGCGACGAATGCCCACAAGCTACAAGCAATGAGATTCTCGACAAAGCAGAGTAAATAATAGAGTAAATGCCTGAAGAAAGTCGAACCGTCGGTGGGATTGAGATATATGAAAATATAGACTACGCCGAGAACGGACGCGAACATGACGGAGCCTATACGTTCGCGAATTGTCAGGGGCGTGTGTGGAGCTCGTCTACGATCGCGGCAGAATTCCATGGCACCTGAAGGCTCAGCCAAAATCCAGATTGTCATGCTGATCCAATGCAGGGCACAGTAAACACCGGTGTACAAGACCCATACACTTGCCACTGCGCTTATGGATATGATCCTCGATACTGAAAAGATAATGACAAAATATTTTTTTTTATTTGATTTTGATGAATGCAGACTTTACATTAATCTTCCAACGTTAACGTTTCAATCTGCGTATCGTTTTTTTTTTCTGAGGGGATTCAATTTTTTTCACCGCGTACAAAGTAAAGAAACTATTACTATTTAACGAAAATAAAATTTCGCTTAAACAAGTTTGCCTCTTAGTGTGTAATAAACACGTGAAAATAACGAAATTATCATTTTTTCCTAACGGCTGCATGCAAAATCGTGCTTTCTGTTCCTGTGGCGTGTCCGCAGAAAGGCACTTTTTCTCATCGCGTACGGGAAAAATACTGTGCATGCGTGCAAACGCAATATCATCTCTTTTCCCGCACTAGTGTGGAAAGTGCCTTTCTACGCGCACTTTCAAAAGACGAAAGGCGTCGTTTTCGTAAATTTGTTAGGAAAAATTGTGTCACTGGCATGGACGTTTTTCATACTCTGAAAATGGATGCCGCATTTTAATATTCGTCAAGAACTCCCTTTCTACGCCCTTGCCATACAAATAACTATTCCAATAATTTTGCATAAGCATACCAGTGATCAAAAAGTGCCAGAGAAACTGCAGCAGAGTCCCAACCACACCGATATTAGATTTGTCCCATTGCGCTAATCTGATGCTCCGATTGTAGCTTGCCATGGCCCATCCCATGCTCACCAGAGAGCTGCAGATACTGCCAATCTGATGTAACACTGTAACAGTAAAAATACGATAAACCTCCTGCTTTTCTCCGCGACTTTTCAAATTCCATAAAAAAATGTTTACACTGCAGATTGAAGGTCTGGTGATAATTCTTCAGCATTATGGTCAGTTGCAAAATTTGCTGAGGCGCAGCTTCCAAGAAACACTCAAATACTTTGAGGAGAGCTATGTCCTGATCCTCTTTCAACATCTTCACATAGTATCTTCTCTGATTGGCTTGATCACCGTCCCTCTCACATTTCCTGGCTTTCAAGGCATACTTAAGGCTATCGATGTGACGAAGGACCGGAGCTAATTGAAGCACCAGTATGATTATCCAGCAGGCTTTGTTATGTATAGCTCTGCTTGCCAATCCTCGATGTTTGCCAGTCTCTGAGCCTGCATTCATCTGTAATCAGTTGCATGAAAAGTTGTATGTAAATAATAATAATAATAATAACAGTAATAACAATAATATTGATTACCTCACAGTCTTGATTGTACATTCTCAGACTGATGGCAATATTGATAAACGATGGTATGAAGAGAAACCCAATTGTCCAATAGAAGTAAGTTTTTTCACCGTCGATCAAATATCTTATGGCGAGATTGAGATCGAATCCAACGTCGACAATGTGAGTTAAAATCGAGAAGCATATGAAAAATATGTCCAACTTTGTGACCAAAGCTTTTCTGCTTGGTATATCGTTGACGTCGATGCCGATGGTGGGCATCGGAAATATTCCCACAAACTCGACATTTTCATGCCCGACCTCGTCGTCGTCGCGCGCCTGTATCGAAAGCACCGATACCATCGCAACAATGTGTTTATCGCGTAATTTGAAAATCGCGATTCTATTCTATTGTTTGACACGCGCACACCCACCATCAATCTGTAACATTTCTTTTTTTTCCACGCAACTACGAACCAGGGATTGTTTGTATCAGTATCACGATTTGGAAGAGCAACGTCGCTTCCCATGCGCGAACAGGCAGTTTATCAGTGAGTGAAACCAGATCGTAATTTTCATCGTGAAGAAACGATTTGCAAGTACAAACTTTCTAACAAAACACTACGGTATTGAGCATCGTCAGGTTATGTTCGTGAGAAAAACAGCATTAAGGCGAGGTAAAGTCGGGATCCGTTGTACGGATCGAGCGTCGTCGAAACTCACCCGCGATCCGGTAAGCGCCCTGCGACAATTCTCTCTCCAAAAAACAACTACAAAAATAAACGAGTGAGCCATCTGATGTAAACTACTTGTTAAAATTCTCGAAACCACCCTCTCGGTTTACCAGTCCTGACATTTGTAATCTCAATAATGTAACCTCGGAGTACGCCGTTAATTGACAATAACTCCCCGACATATTTTACTGACTCGCGACATAAAGAAAGAATTGAACAAAAAAAATCGACGAGTTTGCATCGTCTCTTCATCGATCGCGCGGTATGAAATATCACGACGTCAGATAGATAATGGACACGGAGACGATGAACGACCTACAGAGAAAGGAGGAGAGCGCCAAGGCCGCTGGCACGAAGCATGTAATAAACATGCTCCAGCGACCCGGTCAGCTGGAGAAAGTTGAGCAGTACAAGCGAAGGATAGGCCGAAAAAAGGCATCGGTCGAGACGATGCTGAAGACTGCGATGCAGAGCGAACTAGACGGTGTCAAAGTAGGTTTCAATCAGTTGCAAAGCTCGCTCAAGATAATACGCTCGGTCAAGGAGGAGTTGGATCTGATAGGTCAGTCGTTCGGTTCGGCCTTGGAACTGAGCACCAAGCTTCAAGCCGTCCAGGACGAAAACATGCGCCACTCGCAGTACGTAACTGCGAAGGAAAATCTGAAGCACATATTCACCGTTCCCGAGAGCGTCGAGAAGACCAAGCAGTGGATAAACGAAGGTGAACTTCTTCACGCTCATCAGAGTCTAATGGATCTTGAAAATTCCAGGGACGATCTTTTGTACGAACTTCACAAGCTTCCCAATCAGTCTCTGCCGGACACTCTTATGCTCAAGGCTTACTTCGAGGACGTAGAGACGCTCTCGCAGTTGATGGAAAAACAGATAAGACTGGTACTAGGTCGGACTTTGAATACGGTAAGAAAAGAGCCGACCGTTATAGTAACGGCACTGAGGATAATAGAGAGAGAGGAGAAGGCCGATCACTTTGCCACCCAGAGGCACAAGCAGAGCGGCTTCATGCCGCCGGGTAGACCCAAAAGATGGAAAGAGATGGGTTTCAAGGTGCTGGAGAAATGTGTAGCCAACAGGATAGAGGGGACTCACGTCGACGAGAGGGAGGACAATAAAATGTGGCTGGTCAGATACTTGGAGCTAACCAGACAACTCATACTGGAGGATCTCAGAGTGGTCAAGACCCTTTGCCAGCCATGCTTCCCACCAAAGTATGAGATAGTAAGAAAATTCGTTACGATGTATCACAGCAGTCTCTCCCTGCATCTCAAGGATATAATAGCCAATGGCCTGGAAGGAAACGAGTATGTATCTCTGCTCGCTTGGATAATGAACACCTACACGGGTCCCGATTTGATGCAGCATCCCGAATTGAACGTGGACACGAGCGACATCGGTCCGCTTCTCAGCAACGAGATTCTCGACGATCTGCAGGACAAATATTTGCGTAATATGTCGCAAAATTACGACGACTGGATGAAGAAGACCCTAGAAACGGAGAAAGTCGATTGGTGGAGCGGCGTGTTGCCTGAGGGGACGAGCCGGGATACGTACTATCATACCGCCGCGCCGGTCATAATCTTTCAGATGATAGATCAGAATCTTCAAGTCACAAAGACCATAAGCACCGATCTGACCGCTAAAGCGTTGCTTCTGTGCATAGAGCAAGTGACGAAATACGGCTGCATGTATCGTCAGGCTATACAGGAATTCAAGGAGAAACATTTCGAGGATCGCAGCCAAGTACCTTACTTCACTCATCACATGATAACGGCCGTTAACAATTGTCTGCAATTCGTCGAGCTCGCTCAGCAGATGAAACAATTGTACTGGGCACCGACTGCGAGCGGCGACGCGGCCGTTAAATTCGAGGGCCTCCTCGCTACTTACGAGCAATTGCGCAACGAAACCGCGGCGATATTGCTCGAGGAGTCATTCTTGGATTTGAATCGGCAGTTTCAGGATCTTCTCACACCGAAATGGTTGGCATCGCCGATACCGGTATCCACTATATGCGTCACCCTCGAGGACTACTTTCAGGACTACAATCATCTGCGCGCTAAGAATTTCGAGTACATAATAACGGAAGCTCAGAATTTAATTGCCAAGCGATACATCGTCGCGATGCTGCAGCGTAAAATTTCGCTGAAGACTTACGAGGACTGTTTGACATGCACGTCGAAGATAATCAAAGAGGCCGACGAGTTGAAGAATTTCTTCGTCCGGATCGCACCGAAAGTCGGTAATTTCGATTGTCCTTTCGAGATAATCAAGCGTTTGGCCGAAGTCTTGCGCTGCGAGGATTCGGAAATTTTATCGCTCGATCTTCATTCACTGGTGGAAAAGTATCCGGACATGACGGAAGATCACTTGGTGAGACTTCTGAGTCTCAGAGGTGACATATCTCGGAGCGAAGCCAAGGAAAAAGTCTCGTATATACTCGAAGCTCAGAGAAACAGGAAAACTACACAGCCCATTTCGAATAGTATTTTCAGACACATAGCTATTCAGGATAGTTTTCTCAATTGGAAACCTTGAGATCGATGTAAGCCACGAGATTCGCTGTACTTAAGAAAAACCATAATTCATGCTGGAGCGGTGGTAATGCGGAATCTTTAGTGATGTACAAATTGTAGTCGCTATACACACAAAATGCCTGGTTACTCTGTCCGGAACTCTGGAGAGTACACTATAAAATAGTATGTGCACATAATAAATATAATGCCTCATGTACAGTAAGATATTCAAAAGCCGTAATGTGTTGAAAATATGTATATAACAATTTCTAAATATAGACCGAAAGAAAGGAGCCGATAATAAGAACATACATGTGTCCGGATATTTCGTAAATCCTGAAGTTTCTAAAAATTATCGTCAAAATATCCTTGAAATTTAACTCACATCACATCCTGTTTGAAAGTCTCATTTTTTGACCGGAGGTGACGTCGTACCAGAGATACGTTACCTCCTGTTTGAAAATCTCATTTTTTTACCGGAAATGAGATTTTCAAACAGGACGTAACGTATCTCTGGTATGACGTCACTTCCGGTCGAAAAACGCGATTTTCAAACCGGACGAGACGTATTTCTGATATGACGTCACTTGCGGTCGAAAAAACGAGATTTTTAAACCGGAAGTGATGTAATTACGTTATGAGGTTTATCAACAAAATGATGCCTATTTTTTATTAATAAAAAATCAATTGAAAAGCTTCCTCCGTGAGGAAGCAAAAACGCGAATTT
Organism: Ichneumoninae sp. B BG-2022a; assembly: GCA_030522725.1. Taxonomy (NCBI): domain Eukaryota; kingdom Metazoa; phylum Arthropoda; class Insecta; order Hymenoptera; family Ichneumonidae; species Ichneumoninae sp. B BG-2022a. The sequence goes on from JAPYZD010001562.1 coordinate 16,760, forward strand.
CGCGTAAATGAGATATCCCACAGTCCTAAAGTTGGCAATCCTAATCGCGAGAATCTTGACATTGTTTACTACAGCTAGGAAGGAGTTCGCTTCGGATTACGCACGTGTAAAGACTGAATAGCAAAGAATTAATCGCGCAATTGACTCAGACTTAATAAGACAAGCAATCAATATTATTGCTAAATGATTCCGGTGCGTCGTTTAAGCCTGTCTTTGAATATGATTTTCAAGAATCACATTGGAAGGAGTCTAACCTCAAATGCGGCAAGCGCAGATGTCGAAAAAGAGGGAATCGTCAAAAAACCCGAAGGTAATACAAACAAATCAACTCATCGAACTGTCTCGTTTGGGATTATTTTTTGTGTAAATATAAAAATCGTAGAGAATAAGTTTCTTTTTCTGTCATTGAAAAATTTATCAGAGAATACTATCGTCGTGAGCCAAACCGGTCCGATCACCCTGATCGGAATTAATCGCCCGGCAAAGAAGAATTGTCTGGATGTTGCGACGGCTGTGCAGCTTTCGGAAGCTTTGGATGCCTTGGAAAATGACGAAAACGCGTTCGTTGGTATTCTCCATGGGATCGGAGGAAGTTTTTCATCAGGCTTCGATCTCGATGAGATTGCCAACTCAAATGATTCTGACGAAGGGTTTCCACATTTTGGACCATTGGTAAGATTTTATTAATTATTGCACTACAAAAAATTTTTATATGAAATTCTATATGGTTTACGGACAGATTTCCATACGCACATTGGATTGAAAATAACAGGCAGAATTATTAATTTTGCAAATATATTGTGTATGCATATTTATTTTATATGGTGAAACAACAAATGCTTGAATAGTTAGAGAGAATATTTAATTATGCTGGAATAATTTTATCATCAGACAATTAATCTCGTGGATTCCAATCATTCCCAATTTTTCAGATCCCTAATAAGTAAATCGAGTTGTGTTGTTTGATTGGAACTGATAGCAATATGAAAAAAAAGTATATTTTAAGTGTTCTGAAAAAACCTAATGAATGAACACTGATGAATTGGCAAATGCCCAAAAAATATACATACACTTAACAAATAAATGGTATGGTAACGAATAAACAGACATTTGATCACCCTGTTCATTTTTTGGTTCAATTTAAAAAAATAATTGACCGATAAGGTAAGAACCGTCGGTTCATTAGGTTCTCACAGAATATATCATACAACGTATGAACATTGCAAAACAAGAATTTTCTGAAGCGTTAGACTGTTTTCCCAAAGTCTAAAAGGTTTTTGAAGCATTAACTATAGTTCTCGACTCTTTTCATATGGCGAGCTTTGAACCTTTTTTTCTCAAAAAGTTTATTATCAATTATCGAGTAATAATCCACATTGCTTGATCTGAGCTTGTTGTTCCTTTATGATAAAAGGCCAAGTTCACTGAAGACACCAAAACCATTCGTCAATGTTAAAAACAGCCAGAGAGATGATTTTTTTAACTTCGTAGGGTAACAGAGACAGGGATAATCCAATGAATGTATACTGAAAGCAAAAAAGTAATTTTTATGTTTTAGTGCAACCGGGATAGTTTAAGCAAGAAACCGCTGATAGCATCTATCAGTGGATATGCTGTGGATGTTGGCTTCGAACTGGCGCTCATGTGTGACCTTAGGATTGTGGAAGAAACTGCATTGATGGGTTTTCTAAACAGGCGATTGGGCATACCGATAATGTGCGGTGGCACCGTACGTTTACCGGCTATGATCGGTTATTCCCGAGCGATGGATATGATAATGACGGGAAGAACCATTTCAGCCGAAGAAGCCTTCAACTGGGGCCTTGCGAACCGCCTCGTTCCTTGCGGTGCAGGTAATGGATACAAGTTGTCGAAGACATTTAGACCCGATTATTATTAGCTTTGATAGATTAATGAAAACTACTTACCTTTCGAGTTCGCTCGGAAATTCATCACAACTATGTAGAAAATACGGGCAATATAGAAAATATCGCGAACATCCAACCAAAAATGTGATCACAAAAATGTTCTCTTCACAGCTCTGGGACAAAGCGTAGTCGTGGCACAGTCATTGATGAAATTTCCTCAGAAAACTCTCCTCGCGGATCGTACTTCACTGCATTACGCAACGTTCTCATGCAATCAGATTGAAGAAGCTCTGCAATTCGAGAAAGACAACGCGTCGCATCTCCTTATGGACGACGGGGTCGCGGGAGCTAAAAGGTTCGTGGAAGGATTCGGCAGACACGGAAATTGTAAAAATATCACAGTCAGAGATTGCACGAGCTTCAAAGAATTGAGTGACGATATGCTCTGACGAATTTGTCGTATATATGGTATTTGCGATTTGACTTGGGATCAGTGGAGTGTTTACGAAATGTCTTGTATTATCTTAAGGACACGATATTCTGTGTTACAGGTTCATTAGCGAAAGAGCGAAAGAGCGAAAGAAAAGCTGTGAAGTTGCCGCGTAAAGAAGCAGCTCTGTATATTTATGTAAAGCCCCTTCTACAATACATTTAATTGGTCTGATTATTTTGATTTCCCCTGGCATTTCTTCGTCCACCCTTGTCATGTAACTTTGACGACGATACTGTTGTGATTGAATTTTTCTTCGTTAGTCGTCTAATTTTTGCTATAGTTTCCGACAGCGCTCGCGATTGCCTTCCACTAATCATGGGTACATAATTAACGATTTGGCCCTTCGCATCCCCTAAAACATCATGGAATTGTTAATTGTAAATACTGTGACGACCTAATTCATTTCGCTCACGTTTTACGGTAATCAGGAAATACGTGTGATTGGGCAGGAAAACTTCTAAGCCAGATGCGCGGGGATTCCGGTATGAGATATTCTTCAAAATACTAGTAGATTCCTCCCACAAGTCAATCTCTGCTTCAGCGATCAATTAATCGTTTCATATGTTAATTATTTGTATATTTCGTCCGTGGTGAACATTTTTTTCGGAATTTTTCTGAAGTTCGTATAATTGTTTTTTTCATTCTTTATTTCTCCGTAATTGTTTTATTATTATAATAAGCTATTTAAAAATGTATGTTAATCTTTTTTGGAAGAAAATAGTTACGATATCGAAACGCCAGTCTCATTTACCCGTTGGATCGAGTTGAGTAACCTCTCGGATATAATCCACTATGAGTCCAGTGTTACAATTTATATTCACGAGAATTTCTTTATTGTCTGCCACCGACGACTCTGAAGACGTACCACTCGTATTATTAGCTTCGTCTGTCACGGCGATATCTTAAAAATCAAATACTTTGTTAGCAGTAAAAAGTCGTACATTATTCCCCACACTTGAATTTCAATAGTCATACAGCTGCGCGCAGTTGCAAACAAAAATCCGCTTCTTACCAGTATACTTTATCCTAATTATTGTCGTCATTTTTATTACCGTAGTATTTACTGCCGACTTTCGCAAGATCTCCAGGAAATCCCGGTAATGTCAAAAGGTTAACGAACAAACAAAACAAAAAAGTAGCGACATGGAAGTTTGCTGTTTTTAGGCGACGAAGCGAGCCTAGTACTTATACGTAAGTTCTTTTAATCGCAATAGCATACATGGCTCGTACATTGATCCGTCTCGCCGCTGCGTGATGTACTAATAACACAATCCGCGTCGTGTGATGGTCACATGCGCTGTTCGGAATACAATATAAATAGTATGCATAGCGGTCATCTCGTGTACGTACCATCCATTGAGTGGATAGTGCCAAAATGAGCGGAGATATAGACGTGTGCAATTTGCATTCTAATACAAGTTACATGTTGTGACGGGATATTTTATATCGGCTACCGTCGCCGTAAGAGCTGTTGAGCGTCAGTTATTTTTTTTATAAAACCGCGGGATTAACAAACAGCAAACCGTATACGTAAGATCTTAATTCATCCCAAACTCAAAAAAAATTAAATATTCATATGACTCTCATAATGTTCCTTTATTAGCGAAGCTTGTTCTATGAGAAAGCATCTTCTGTATTGTCGGCTTCCTCGTAGAGGAAGCTTCGCGAATGAAGGAACATTGTGGGAAAGCCACATGAAAATTTCAATTTTCAACTTTTATGAGGAAGCGATATGAAAATTTTTATTTTCAACTTTTTTCAGCCTCAACGTTCTGTTCGACTTTTACGACAAAACGACTGGCCGATTCAAGTTCTGCGCGAAAAAATACACCAACGTACTTCACATTGTCACTGTGCTCCTTCTGTTCTGTTCTCCTTCGTTTAACGAAAATACAGGATTAGAAAATGTTAGAATTTTTTTTTATTCGTCCAATATTCGCCGTTTTGTGGCCATATCTAATATATTTTTTCTCGCTGAATACGAATCTTGAACTTAGTTTACTCATGGAGCGATATTCGATGCGGAAATTCTTGTCGGATGTAAAATAAACATTTTTCGAAAAATTCCAAAAATTTCAAAAGCTTATAAAATCTTATAATCTAAACGGTTCTATGCATTTCCGCCAAATTTAATACGGAATATTGTACAGTGTTAGTCCATTCCTGTATCAAATTTCAGCTCGATACATCGATGTATATTCGAATTGGATTGTTTTTGGTAATTAAAAAAAAAGCAAAATCCCATAAAATCTGACCACTTCGATAGATTTTGTCCAAATTCAATACCAAAGGTCTTTAGCCAAAATAGTATATTTGTGTGCAGTTTTAAAATGATTGCTCCAAATTTACGCAAGCTAGAACTACCAGAGAGAATTTTAAAAAATTCAAGATCGCGTAAAATCTCCAATCGGGCCTCAATATTCACTAAAATTATACTGAACGAAGCCCCGTGACCACTTTACTGATGTACCAAATTTGAACTGGCTATCTCAAACCGTTTCAGAGTTACAGTAGTTGTAAACGATGGAAGCCTGTCTCACATACACATACACACATATACATCCGGACGCCAACTAGAGATCATATTTCTCGACGTTCCCGTCTATTTTAAGTACTGTAACATTAAAATTTACTTTTTTTTATTATGAAAACAGCTTCCTTCATGAAAAAGCAAAATATAGGAACGACTTTGGAACGCAGAGACTGGTTGGCGGTACACCTCGGCTCGCTCAGGATGAGGGTAGTACTGAGAGGGTGTGGACGAGGGTCCTTCAGCGGAGTGAGTTCATAGCAGAACGCCAAAATTGAATGTAGAGATCGGGAATTTTATTTGTATAATCCTTGATTCGAAAACCCATGAGACAAATGATCACGTTTCAAAGACCAGAGCTTTATATACCTGATGGTAATGAAACCGAGAACACCGGCTAGTACATCAGATAGCGAGAGCAAAAATACAGCAAGGCGGTACGAAAGGTAGTAGTCGAAGAACAAATACCGAGAGCGAGACAAAGCGAGCGTCGGCGCGCGAACCAAAGAGAGGGCTCCATAGCGAGCTACAGCGAGAACGCTGCACCGAGCGACTGGACGAGAGCACAACAGGCTCCTTCGCGATAACACGGGGTCTTGACCGACATCACATCGAAAATTCAATCATTAATATTTCCCAACATATGTAGCGGGTGAAGAGGCGCACAGCCATACGGACCACGAGAGCTGAGCTATTTACTCGATGAAGGGCGTCAAATCATTGTATGGTAAATATCTGCAGTAACTCGATAAACGGTAATCATAATTCCGAATTAACAGCGCATATTTCAGGAGAGAGTATTCCAACCATAATCGATAACGAGAGCATAGGTCGATAATGGAGCGGGAGCTCGGGAGTGAGCTTCGCTTTTGTCGGTAGCTGGAGTGGTACTCTGAGCGGGAGCTCGGGAGCGAGATTCGCTCTCGGTGGTAGCCGGACGAGACCTGTCTTCCAAATGACACAGCAGAATATAATACTACATAGGTCCGGTATTTGTTTCAAAGTTCGGTAACGCGAGGCATGGCCACCAAGATTAATCGTTAATGCTGGAAATGCCGAAAAGAAACTGGAACACATAGCAAGTTGACTCATGACCGACAACTATCTGACCCATGGGTCTCTGATAGCCCTCATGAAAATGAACTATTGGTCACCATTAAGAAACCCATTGGGATAACGATTGGAATATGTCTAATGGTAAATTGGCTGACTGTTCGGACAACCATTTAATTTCTCAACGGTAACCATTCAATTTCTCAATGGTAACTATTCAATTTCTCAATGGGAACCATTCAATTTCCGAATGGTAGTCATTCAATTACCCAATCATCACCATTGGTTATTATTTTAAAGCAAATAATATGAAGAAAAAAAATCCATATTTTATTCTTGCATTAGAGTCTTTTTGCCTTATTACTATTGCTTATGGGCCAAACCGCGATCTAATTATGTTGGGAAAAACTTTCGACTGATGTTGGTATCGAACCGACGACCTTTGTCATACCAGACAAGAGCTCTGCCACTGCACTATCGATCAATTTTGTATTTTTCTAACCTGGATGACATAAAAGTTGATTT
>JAPYZD010001563.1:0-39539 GCA_030522725.1 Ichneumoninae sp. B BG-2022a
CTTTCGCACGATGTCCTATATATATGTATATATATATATATATATATATATATATATATAAAATATATAGCATATATATATATATATATATATATATATATATATGTATATATATCTGGGGTCCGTGCCACCGACCAGACCATTTGAATATCTGTCTCTCCGCACCGCGATTATACGTAACCGCGAGACTCCCGAGTAAACCTCTGGCCTCTTTCCGCTCACCTACCCCTCCGGAGCTCACCACTATAACCGCCACTACTACTTCCGTTGACTTTACTACGCCGGATTAAATTGCAGATTTGACTCGACTCGAATTTACCTAATGGCAAAAGTTATCCCTCACCCCCCCCCCCCCCCCCCCCCCCCCCCCCCCCCCCCGCGCCCCCCGGCCCCCCACGACGGTTTAACGTCTCGGATCGTTTCCGGCTATATCTCGGTATTATACAAGCTCCGGAAAACGCCGAGATAGCCGAGGTACTCCAATTTCTCGAAGCACCTAATAACATTATACTTTTTTTTATATAGCTCTCGGCATACTCGCGCACAGTATCGGTCGAGTCACGGCATATACCGAAGGTTTTTTTTATCCGTTTGCATTAATTTGCTACGAGAGAAGGGAGTGTAAAGGGCGAAAAGTTCCGAGATTCTTGAAATCTCGTAATTTTCTGATTGAAATTTACATTTTCGCGATAATATTCATAACGCCCGGTTATGATTTTGTATCTCGGGAGTTACGAGACTATTTGGTCAACGATAAAGCTTCTTTTTTATTTCAGTCCTATCTAACTTCCAGCACGAAAAATCTAACGGTGGGTATCAAATTTAACAATTCTGGCCGTGACCAGGAATTAACTTCAGTACACTTTTTACCTTATTCACTTTGCGCATTTAACGCCCAAGTGAGAAGGGGGATTTTCGTGCCTGGACTCGGAAACTTTGAAAGTTACGGGCTTTCTGTTTGTACGCGAGGAAAGTGCAAATTTCTTTTCGCGAAGCGATGACACATAAAGATTTTCGTTAAATGAAATTTTTCGAGAAACCTCGAACAAAAAGAATTCCTTCTCCAAAACCGCTCGAAAAAACTTTCTCAGCGGCATTAAGCGGCTCGCTCGGTTTTCATCCCTCAGACAAAAGTGTCCAAAGTCCAGCGTACATTTTTACGTCTATATTTTTTTTAATTATACTTTTTCTTTTTAATTCCCTTTGCAATCCGAAAAATCTACTAATAAAAAATAAATAATAAATAAATAAATAAATAAATTTGATTACTGCAATTTATCAAATAGCGATAATAAAATTTTGCGGACGACCAGGAGGAATTAATCAACGCCTTACTGCCGACATTCTTCCGCCTCTCTACATTTTGCTACTTAATCGTCTATAGTACGAAAATTGTTTGAGCGTAGCTGCGTCGATGCGTAGCAAGCCGTACACACGAGGGAAGCCGAGAGCCATGACTTGTGGGTAAAGTTATATCGAAGCGCGTGTGCAAGCACGAGGGGATCGAAGCCCCGGTCGGTCGACTGTGTCCGCAGGGGTAGTCGCCCTCGGACGTGCACCACCAGTCGGCTAATGTAGCCACTGCGTTACATACGTGGGGGTGGGTATAGCCGGGCTATGTAGTTACCGCGGCGATGTTTATATTAATGCCAGCAGGAAGTACAAGAAGAGGAGCTTCACGTACGGATATATATAGATATACACATACGCGGTAGAAAAAAAACACATATATATATCTCCATACCCTCTTACGCATTGGGTCCTGCGCACTCTACTGTAATTCTCGAGCACTCGTATGCCAATAGAGACCGCTCGCATGGAGCGGGTTTGTTTGAACGTTCGCTGGCAGCGAACATGGGGGAATTCGTAATTCGCGACATTTGTTCGCAGTTACCGCGAAATAGAAGGTGCAGGCGGAGCGTGCGGAAATTTGATTGTGGACGGTGAAATTGGGGTAAACTCTCCGGCGAAAAAGGGAGAGACGACGCACCGCCAGTAAGCCTCGTGTTGTTTACGGTAGAATCATCGAATGCTTATCAATTATTCGTTTTGTCGCGAAGGGAGGGAGAGAAAGGGCGAGAATCACCGAAGTTATCCACGACTCGACGTCCTCCGATTTCGCCTAATCCTGATTTCCGAGGGGGTTCATTGAATTCGGAAGTTTAGAGGGTAAAACAGGGAAATGCGCTGTAGAATAGTGCGTGCGTGTGAGTGCGCAAGAAAAGCGGGGCTTCGGATGAAGCTCGGTGAGAAAGAGGAAAGGGAGGAAGGGAGAGAGCGAGGATTAAGCCAAGCCGAGGTAATAGCCCGATGAAGGGTAATTTATAGCCAATTAAGATTAAATCCAGCGATTCCTTAAATTACATGTAACGTAAATATAACCGGAAAATGGAAACTCTCGGTGGCTCCGCCTCCCTCCTCTTTCTCTGTGTCTCTCCACCTTTCGATATATTCATATTATTCGGTCTAGACCGGAACCCCGTAACGGGGCTTGGAAAATCTCGCTGTTCGCAGTCTACTCCTCTCGTACCCGCACGATCTTCGAGTTCCTATTAACTATCACTTTCCGATATTGCGTTAACGACACGCGGATTCTGCAGGAGCTCAATTAGCAATATTATCGAGCGTTATCCCAATGCCGTACAAGTAATACGAGCAATAAACACAATATCGCGAGGGGAGAGTATCGTAATCGCTTCGTCGATTTTGCCGCGATTGGAAATTGCCTTATCATCGAAAATCGCGCTACATTACCTTGCCTACTCGGGCTACGTAGTCGAGTAAAAGAAAATTTTGGACATGATCAGTTGAGCATGGATATGATTCTTTTACTTCCTCATGGAGGAAGCTACTATTTATTTTTTTTAAATACTTAAAACGCTTTAATTCGCGTAAACATGGAGGTATCGAGCTGAAAGTTGACACACGAATGGACTAACACTGTACAATGTTTCGTATTAAATTTGCTGAAAATTGATCTAAGTGTTATTATGGAATTATTTAATTATGAATAAAAAAAAAATTGTTTTCCACACCTGACACAAGTTTCTGAATCAAATATCACGTTAAGAGTAAAATGAGTTATACTTTTGTAATCGGAGGTGAAGGATAGATTACAAATTGCCTCATAGCGACGAAATTCGCAAATTTCAGATTGCCAATTCCTACAATAAATATTGTAGTAAATTTGGACGTTTTTAATTGTATGATTTCTCACACACAAAGTTATGCGCAAAAATTGTAATAAATGAGAGAGCCACGTGCAAATTATTTGCCTTTCAGTTAACACAACTTCTGCATTAACAATGCTCGATGCGAAATTATTTTCTCCACGAGAAAGCGAACATACGTGAAAGTACTATATCCCTCACGATGAAAATGACAAAGGAAGCAATTTGCAAAATTACTTGGCAACTTTTTTTTGCGCCTTCACCTCCATGTCGAGAACATGGATTTACCGAGCGTGAATGACGTCGTCGTTCACGGGAGCATTCGGAAGAACAGTTTGATAGGGGTCGTGCAGGAAGTCGAGATAGGCCGGGCTTTAGGGAAAAAAAGAAGGGTGAAATTATAGGTATACGAAAGTTACCTGCCGTACGCCTTCAAACCGTTCTAAAATTAGTGTCGTGGAATTATCTAGGCTGTCGGTCGTTCTCGGGAGGGAAACTGGCCGGGCCGCATTTACATAGGAATTGGCTATAGTTGTGTAAGTGGAGCTTATTTATGCCCCATAGCGGTGCCGGGTCGCGGAGCTCGCGCGTCGGCACGCGATCCCGTTTTGACACGATAGCCACCGCGAGAGAAGCGAAAGAGTTTGCGGGGAGGAGTGACCGATCCGGTGGTTCACAACGAGCAAACATTGTTAGCGAACTTGTCGTGCGCACCGAGCTATAATACTCCCGATGTTCGTGGTGGTCGAGGCGGTCGCTCGTGTTGAATTAAGAATTGAAATGAAAAAAAAAAGAAAAAGAAGAAAAGACCCTACGGCAGAACGTACATCAAAGAATATTAAGTACGCGCGAGCTTTGTACTTCCCGTCGGCCCGGAAAGTCGTTGAATACCCGACGAGAGAATCTCATTATAGTTTATTGCGTTACAGCTGCTTAGCGGCCGAGAAAGGGGAATTCGTATGCCGTTATCGCCGAGAGTGCGAAACGAGCGGTATCGCGATGTTTGATTCTTCGGCGCGATGCTGACGACGTAGGGGGATTCGTGCGTTTTTCGCGGTCATGAAGATTTGGTCGCCCAAAGTAATCCCCGCCGCTCGCGAAACTTCGGGCGGTTTTCCTTGTAACAGTAACCGCGACTGCAAGAAGACCCCTAATTAGCTAATGTCCCTCAGCAGCCCTCCACGGGCCGTTGAGGAGAGGCTGTTCCCTCGGTTGTAGGCACGAGCTTTAACCACCGAACAGTCTGGGAAACACTACCTAGCCAGTACGCCCCCTCGCCGAAAGGTTCCCAACCCCCTTCGACGCGAGGCTGACGAAGGATGTCGATTCGTGCCTTTTTCGCGGTCACGAAGATTTCCTCGCGCCGTTTTCATGCTAACAGCGACCGCGAGTATAAGGAGATCCCTAATTAGCTAATGTCTCCGACATCGCTGCGCGGGCTGTTGTGGAGCGGTTCTGCGCTGATTGTATCGGCGAAGCAAGGAATCAGGCCGTAGGCACGACGAACAGTCCGGGAAACTCTACTTAGCCCAGTGCAACCCCCTCGCCGAAAGCTTACCAACCACCTTCGACCCGAGGCTGATGAAGGAGATCGACTGCATCGGCGAAGCAAGGATTCAGGCCATAGGCACGAGGTTCAACCACCGAACAGTCTGGGGTACACGTCTTAGCCCAGTGCAACCCCCTCGCCGAAAGGCTTCCCAGCCCTCTTCGAGGCGGACGAAGGAGGTCGCTTCGTGCCTTTTTCGCGGTCACGAAGATTTCCTCGCGTAAACTAATTCCCGCAACTTTGCGCGGTTTTCCTTGTAACAGTGACCGCGAGTATGAGGAGATCCCTAATTGCCTAATGTCTCTCGACGTTCCTGCGCTGGCCGTTGTGGAGCGGTTCTTCGTTGACTGTATCGGCGAAGCAAGGATTCAGGCCGTAGGCACGAGCTTCAACCGCTGAATAGTCTGGGATACACTACTTAGCCCAGTGCAACCCCCTCACCGAAAGCTTCTCAACCCCCTTCGACGCGCAAGGAGCGGAGGAACCCTCGAGGGTGCCCGCTTACTTTGAGGTTCAGATGCCACAACGAGCGAAGACGCGGACACGGCTTCGAGCCAGCGTGCAGCAAAGTGACATTAAGGAGGTGGGGAGCCTGGCTTGCAAATACCGTAACAAAGTTATGGGTTGTGTGTGTGCACGCACGCACACTCCCGGGCGAAGATGTGTCATGGCCCCTGTTCCCTTCTATCTCAAAAACACCCTTGGCGTTATTGGGTTAGCAAGATCAACTAACCGGGACCGGAATCGCGAATCGGGTAGGGCGCTACGGCTACGTGCAGTATGTACATAATGTGTACGAGGGAATTTCGGAGAAGATCGTCAGTGCGCGCGTTTACTAAGACGTTCGGGAGTATTTGTACTCCGTTCGACCCTCGCCAAAGTTTGCGCGACTGTGTACACGCTCCGCGGCGAACCACTCGTGCGGTACCGGGGGATCGATGGAATCTTTGAGTTGCAAAAAATTAATTAAATAATTGAGACAAGAATCCGCGGGTTGAGGTGATGGGAAAATTCCACTTTCTTGACCAAAAGTGGAATTCTTCGGACGAGGTCGTTAACAAAATCTACGATTTATTTTTTTTTTAAACATAATCCGATTTAGAGGGTTGTTGGGTGTCATGATTTCTGGTGGATTTCTTTATACAAGCTCCGTTTCGTTATCGTGACGTTCTCATCGCAAGCTGAGGTTTTACGTAAAAGTAGAGAAAAGAAAACTTTTCCTCTCGTTAATAATTCTCGAAAAATTATTATTATCGAGATATATTTCAGAGTTAACGGTGAAGCAATTAAACGATCCGCGAGAAGCCATACGTGCGGTACGGGGCTTAATGGATTCTTTACTTATCAAAAATAAATTAAATAATTGAGAAAATTATTGGCGGACCGAGATACGTGGTCTGAGGTGATGGGAAAGTTCCACTTTCTTGACCGAAACTGAAATTCCCGGGCCCCTGTCGGGAACAAAAAATGCAATCGATTTTTTTTTTTTAAACATAATCAAATTTAGTGATTTCTGATGGATTTCTTTCTTTAACGAAGCTTGTATAAACAAGCTCCGTTTCGTTATCGTGACGTTCTCATCACAAGCTGAGGTATAACGTAAAAGTGGAGAAAATAATTTTTTTTCTCGTTAATAATTCTCAAAAAATAATTATTATCGAGATACATTTCACAGTTAACGGTTAGACAATTAAACGATCCGCGAGAAGCTACTGGTGCTATGCAGCGTTCATTGGAATTTTTACTTACAAAAAATAAGTAATATAATTGAGAAAATAATTGGCGCATCGAGATACATGGTCCGAAGTGATGGAAAAAATTCAATTCTCTTGATCGACTCGGTTCCGGTCGGTAACAAGAACTATAATCCATTTTTATTTTAAAGCGCATAATCCAATTTAGAGGGTTGTTGTGTGTCATGATCTCTGATATATTTCTTTATACAAACTCCACTTCGTTTTCGTTACATTCTTATCGCAAACTGAGATATTACGTAAAAGTAAAAAAAATAAAATAAAAGTTCTCGTTACAATACATGAACGAGTGAAAAATAATTATTATCGAGATACATTTCGGAGTTAATGGTTAAGCAATTTAGCCGAGGCAGCGAATAGAAGGGATTCGAGCTTTCGCGGCCCGATGGCGTGTGCTCGTAATAATAATACTGTGAGTAAGCTCTGCACAATCATCGTGCGGAGATCTCGCTTGTGCCATGTAACAATATCGTTCTCGGCTAACCATAACGTGCCGGTATTGTATCGCCGAAGCGAATAAGGCGCCGTGTATAAGCTGAAACCGCGAACACATCACCTTAATAATGCGCCGTAGGCACGGTGACATCGTCTAGGCATCTGGCTAATTAAAACGGCGACGATGCTAAACCGTTTCTCGAGTCGACGAGGCATTCCGAACGAGGATATTAACCGCGAAGCACTTTGCCCGACGGCAGAGCGTGCGCACGGCTCTTTTTTCCCGTTTCGTTTTATTTCTTTATTTTATTATTCAAAAAAAGATAATAAAAAAAGAAAAAACCGCGTCACTCTTTGCTCTCCATGCACGGTGTTCCCGTACAAATATACCTGCAGTGTAAATACTGCAGGTACAGCGAGAGTTTATTGCTCGTACTTCAAATCTCTGTGTGGCGAACAGTGCTCGCTACAGCCATGGGCGGAACTTCGTCGCGCGGCCACGTCACGCGGCCCGCACGACTTACTCCGCGATCGCGTGACAACGATTTCTCGCTTCTCGGCTCGCGATCTTTTCAATAAGATTTCCGTACCATTTTTTTTTTATTGCACTCAATTTTTGTATTTTTTAAATATTTTTATTTATCTCGATTCCAAGTACACCGTGAGCAGCGCCAATCGGTGAGTTGACTTCGCTCGTTGAATTTATTGACTCCGAGAGATACGGCGGGGCTTTATCGCGTACATAGTATAGGGAGCATGGCGAATGGGAATTGCCGAGAGCGTTAAGGCCTCGGCGTAACTTAGTGGCCGCGAGAAAATATGGGCCGAAAATGTTTCGCGGAAAGCGAGATCGTTTTGTACTGTACGCCGAGAGCGAGTCGGTGCGTTACGCGAATATGTACGGAGATAACGCATAAATTCTGTGGTCGCACACCGTCGAGCAAACGACACACGACGAAGCGTTTCCGCACACTCGCCTCGCGCATGCCCGGTCTCGATACCGGTAAGTGTATGCGTGCTCGTATTAGATTTTTTTCAATCGCCGAACGCTACCGCGTGCTTATCTCGAACTCGCTCGCGGACGCTGCGGCGTGAGATGCAATAAACGTACAGGACTTTGTCTAAAAACAACTTCCATGCGTGCGTTGCGTATCGTGCGAAAAACTCGTCCGGTCGAATGATCAATCGCCTGACAAAATATTGTTTCGGAACATACGAGTTGAAAAAATTTATAAAATAACTGCGTTTCGGTTTAACGTCGAAAAGCCACACTGATAAAAAAATACGGCTGAATCAAATACAGATTCGGCCAGGGACGCTCAAATAGATATTCTGTTGGCACGGATAAAAGATTGGCCAGTTAAATCATTTTTTAATGATTTCACCAAAATATTTTTGAGACATAAAAATAATTGGGTCTGTCAAGAAAATATTTATTTGAACGTCCCTGCTCGAATCTTTAGTTGATTCCATATTCCATATTCACCACTTTTACCCAACACAGCAAAAAATTATTTCGAAAAATCGGAGTACGAAGTTTCGTAAAAACTATTTTGTCAAATGAGTGACAAAACTTATTTCTTCAAGTTTGAATATACAAACCCGTTCTTCTATTTCCTGTGTCATTAACAATTTTAGTTTGTACTTTTGTTTGTAAAACTAGAGCCGGATCGTGCAATCGGAAAATGAAAAAAAAAAAAAAAAAAAATTGTGACCGTTTCTGGAAAATAAGTTGGTGATGAAAAAGTTGAAAACAGTTGAAAAAAAAGTACAAACTTTTTTTCACTGTGTATGAACCATTTTAAGGACAATACAGGCTGAACCGAATTTATCCCGGGACACCGAAATTAGGCGACGGAGTGTGAAAAAAGGTTCGCATAAAGATGTACGTGACTATAGACACTAGATGTATCCGTACTGTGCTCGTGCGCTACGTGAAAGTAAAAAAAACAAATACCTTTCGCAAAACTTGCCTTTTAAAACGGTTTTTTTTAAAACTTTTCGAAACTTTTGTTCGTACCGTACCGGATGGTGCTCGAGGCGGAGTGGAGCGAGGATGGCCTTAGCTTTCCTCGATCGTTCCGGCACGTGGCCGCCTCTCTCGTTACGCGTTTAATGGTATTAGCCGATGCGCCGCCGTCGGAAAGACAAACTAAAGGCAAGGGATGCAGCGGCAGAACGGAAGTGAATGTCGAAGATTCAGCGTTCCGTTTCGATACCCGAGAGATTGAGAGGGGCCTTCGATACGGCTCGGCGAGACTCGCGCCCGATATTATGGCGAACAAACTTTCCTCTTTCATCTATCAAAGGAATCCGATTTCCATCGCGCGCCCGCTGTATCGCAGCATCGTTCTTCACCGAGGAATGTATACATATGCGTATACATTTTACACGATAGAGTTTCGCGAGCGCAGCGAAAATGTTGTCTTTAATAATTTGTTTTAAATTTACATTCGCTGATTCTTTTTATTTTTACCGATATTTTAGTAACTTATCGGCATGATGGTTTTGCAAAATAGATCAAACTTTTCGTTGGGGAATGAAAACGCGACGGGGAATGAACGAAAAACCTAGATATTAAGTCAATATGTAATCGCCATCGAAACCAAAACTTGTACGGGGCATATGTAAAACGTATGTTATACGGTAAATTGGGATGATATGGCAACAATTTTTTAAACAATAAAAATTAGAGATTGAACGTAAAAAAAAACCTTTAAATTTCGTTGGCAACTAACTCTAGAAATATCGAACCAAAGCAATTCGCTCAGAACTGTCGATATTTAATTGCAATTCAATAAATAAATATTGTGATTTAATTGCAACTCAATAAATAAATATTTATTAGGCCTGGAGAACCATAGAGGGATCGCACAAACCATGTCAAGTATATTTTATGTTGTCTACATGAACTACAGAAACACAATAACTACCTCTGTCACATATTTCAGATGCCACACTAAAAAGAAGACGGTTTTCCTGGCCATATCACCCGGAAATTGCGGGTTATGGCCACGTAGCATTTTCATATCAAGCCGTAAAAGCTAAGCGTGGCTAAATAAATAATAATAATAAAAGGGCTGAAGTACTCGGGTCGATAGCCCTTTGCCAAGGTGTATAATTATCATTAGAAATAAAACTGGTACATGAAGATATTTGTATAAATATTAAACATTGTCACTAAATCTCTTACTACTTCCAATAATAAAAAAAAATGTATACCCGCAGAATCCTTGAGAGGTGAAATACTCGCCCGATCGCTTTATTCGTTCAGAATTCCAGCTTCGGAGCAGCATTGTTCCAAGGGTCGTTGCCCTATCGGGTATAGACCGGAGGAGTTCGAGGGACAGATCGGCGCTACTCCGTTGAATGCCAAGCAGCTGTGCCAAAAGTGTCACCGGTAATGTGCATCGGGGCACTGCACTCATACACTCTATCCATTAATACCAGCCAGCCCACGGATATATCTCCGGCAAAGTGGAGCACGGAAAATCAACGGCAGACGAGACTCAGGACTGCTCCGTGGCCGGGCGCGGGATGGAAGTGGTTTCGGTGCCGATGCGACTGGCGTCGAAATGAACGAAAACGAAAGGCAAGTGCACGGAGTCGCAGTTGCCGCACGGTTTCCGTCGTTGCGGGCGATAGGTCGTGCGTCTTTCTTCATTTTTCGTCTTATCTCCGACTCTGGACCGGCGTGTGGCTCCGACAGGAGCACACTTACCCCAGTCGTGACTCATCCGCCCCTCCGTGAAAGTCCCGGCGACCCCCGCGCTGTACTTGTTTCATCATCGTTAGCACAGCGCGATCCTTGTCGCCGGCCATCCGGACGAAGGAAAAACTCGCCCAGCGGCTGATATCGGAAGTGGCGAATTGCTCTGACAATTTATCTCGTAGCTTTTAGTCCGGATGCGATGCCCCTTGGTCGGGGTCCCGGAGCTTTTCACCGAGTGAGATATCTCCCCTTTCCACCCGCACCGTTCGTGCGACCCGCACACGTGACTGGTCAAACTAAGAGTTTAATTAGCACTCTATCATTCAAACGTGACCCTCCCGCTCGGCTTTAGTGCTTCGTGTCCGCTTTCCTGATCTCCCAGGACTCGTTTTCTTCGATTAACGAAACCGAACGTCTTCATCTTTTATATTTAATAAATTGTTTATTGCCGGAAGAAAGGTTCAGTGGCCATTGCTCTGGCATTGGACACTGAACCTTAGGCACTGAGCGTTATTGCCGACCCTTGCCGGTTAATTGGGACAAGGCATTTTTTTAACAGAAATGGCTTGAATGAATTAACTGTTGGGTCATTTCACTTCGTTAATTCCTGGTCCATTTCCCTAAAGCAGATATATTCAGATCGTCCAGGCTTAAGCAGCATATCTCTCAATTCGTAAAAAAACTATAGGGGTGAGCGGGGCAAAATGGGCCAACGGGACAAAACGGGGTTTTCGGGCAAAACTAA
Organism: Ichneumoninae sp. B BG-2022a; assembly: GCA_030522725.1. NCBI lineage: Eukaryota > Metazoa > Arthropoda > Insecta > Hymenoptera > Ichneumonidae > Ichneumoninae sp. B BG-2022a. The sequence continues at coordinate 11,366 of JAPYZD010001563.1, forward strand.
ATTTTCCAATCATTTTGGGATCGGACAAGGTGGCAAAACTGAGCACCTGATGTATCTGATAAGGCGAATTCGGGCATCCAGAAATTATTGGAAAATGACGTTTTGCCCAAAAACCCCGATTTGCCCCGTTGCCCAATTTTGCCCCGCTATCTACCCTATATAGAATCCGTATGCAATGCATCCAGCTTCCTCGCTTTCTTCGTCTGCTTTTCGCAACCGGAGCGTCTAATCGAGCCTTACACACCCTCAGCGAGAGATCGTACTGGCAAACGACCTCTTCGCCGATAAAGCAGTAAAAACCGTCGCCGACCCTCCGGTGACGACCGTATGCCTCGTATGCCTCGTCGAGGCATGCGCGTGTTCTCCATACGTGCGTGTAACATTCGTCATGGCCGTTGCCCACAGTGCGTTAGGAAACGACCTCCAATTAACAAACGGTGGATCTGGAGCGAAAGGATTGAAGAGCCCTCTCGGCCTAGCTCACGCGACACGCCGCCCACCCTTTAATTTTTTTCTTTCCCGGTCCCCCTCGCCAATGCTGCAGATATGTATTTTCCCACCAGGTCCCTCGACTAATGAGAGAGCCGAAAGCTCGTACACGCGCATATACGTTCCTCCTCTCGTCCTCCACTGCCAGTGAAGAAGGGTTGACGGGACATCTCGAAGCCTTCGGTCGACTGCTGGTCGGACGGGGGGTTTCCCGGTTCCGTTTCGTCGAAACAATCCCCACGATGCGACACCGTCGTACGACGCACCCTCTTCATACTTCGCCTTCTCTCCTTTCCAGAATTGAAGGACCTTTCTGACGCTTTCGCCTCTGCTACAGGCGCGCGCACATGGACAGACACACCACCAGCCGCGAACAATTCTCCGGCCCGAAACAATAAAAATCTCGACCGAGTGGTCTTCGCTCCGTGCGTCGGGCACACCCGGCTCCTCGCATCCCCTTTCGCGATGCATATAACTCATGCCGCACAGCACGCGGCAATTTAAGATTCGGAAAAGGGGGTGCAAAAAAAAGGAGCCGAGTATGTGCCGATGCGTCGGGGGCGCGAGTCGCAGGTTCGACTGGATTATTCAGCAGTTTCGCTTTGTGGAAGATGTACATCCATTTCGAAGGGGTTGCTCGGTACACACGGAGCCAGGTATTTCTTCGAGTATGTTTGGGCCGCGAAGGGTCAGCGCGCTCGGCGGTGCCCCGAGGGCTGCGAACGCCTTCGTGATTGCTTATTCGAGACTCTGAAAGATGCAAATGCTTTTTAGAAGCCGCTGTTTACCCCCCCCCCCCCCCCCAGGAGGAAACAAAGGCGGAGGAAACACACTGGCGCATGTCGTTAGCGACCCCAGATTTGCGTTTCGTTCCGATGCCGATGTCGGATTCAAAGATTGGAAGACGACGTGTTGAATGCTTTACCAGCAGGTTGTTTTTGCTTGGAGAGCAAGCGGGGTGCAAGAAAACACAGCGCGAATTCGAAAACTGTCATTCGTATGTACGCATCCTTATATGTAAGGAGATGAGCTGAAAAAGTTAATATTGATTGTACGCCCATCACTCCGGGAGAGCCCGGATGATGGGTGTACGATCAATATTAACTTTTTTCTATCTCCTTCGATTTTACCAGAAGTAAAAAAAATAAGAACGTTCTTATATTTTCAATGATTCGATCTTACCGTCTATCTATCATAGCGGGTTATTTTTGCTTGAATGGTGAGCGGAGTAAAAAACCTGAAAAATCTGCTCGAATTTGGGGACTTTTATTTGTATACTCGCATCCTTATATATCCAGAGATGATCCAATCCCTCCTATTGGCGTACGATCAATATTAACTTTTTTTTATCGCATTCGATTTTACCGGAAGTAAAAAAAAAAATAATGAACGTTCGTATATTTTCAATGATTCGATCTTACCGTCCACCTATTATAGCAGGATACATTGCTTTTGTTGGGGCGGCTTGTGTGCACTCGGTGCATTGTGTATTGTTCACCGCGTACGGAAATACCGCGTTCGGACAAAAGGGGCGCGGATTTAACGCCGACATTTGCATCCCGCGCCCCGGCGCTCGGTGGCGACAAAGAGGAAGAAGAAGAAGGAAGAGGAGGAGAAGCAGGAGCAGCAAGACCTGCGAGGAGGCTACTTCTCGCGCTGAACAAGGAGAAGCTGCGCGAGGGCTTCGCGAGAACCGCGGCCTCTAACTCTCTCGATATACTTCGAGATAAAGGAGCACATGCCCGCGTTACCGGCCAAGTTGCGTTATCCTTTTAAGGTCTAGCGGGCGTGCGCGACTCCGCTCGATCCGTCGACGGGAATCTTTTATTTTCGTTACCTTTCTCTCACTGCAGCTGCGTGCACGGGGACGAACCCTCTCGCCGACTCCCGGCCTTTTAATGAGAAGGTACGGTTAATGCGATTAACAATATAGTTTCATTGCGCGAACGACTTCGGTAATTAAGCCCGACACCCGATCCGTCCGCTGCGTCGCGAACCTTTCTCTTTCCTATATTTGCCAAGATTTCTTGTCACACTGGTCACAAAAATACGGTTAAGTCGACTAAACATTCGTGAGGGACGTTCAAACATTTTTATTTATTTATTTGATAGGTAGAGGAGAAAAGGTCCCTTTTACAATTTAACAACCGAATAAATCTTTGATGTTTCTGTATATATAAAGAAAGAAACAAGAAAATATTTCGCACATAGTGTGTTAAGAAAATAGATATTTGGAGTGGAGAAACAAACGGTAAATCTTTGATTAGCAATTTACTCGAAGCGTAGTATTTGGTTTACCACCACAGTCTTGAAGTTTTGGACGGACTTCAGGAGGAAAATTTCACGGCTTCGCCTGTTGGCGTGATTGCGATGCGGTAGGCTCTTGAATTTTGTTAGTAAAGCTAAAAGATTGATTGGTTCAACAATTTCTTCGATAATTTCACCGAAGTATTTTTGAGATATTAAAATATATTGTTCTACCAATTAAATATGTATTTGACCGGCCCTGCCCGAATCTTTAGTTGATTCTGTCGCAATTTTTTGTATCAATGCAGCATTTTTTTAAACCTTTCGTCGGTGATCCGTCGATACCTCGCTCGCGACATTAAACCAAGGCGACCAGGAATGCCCGTTCCGGCATCGCACACGACACTCAAATGAACAATGTGCCGTACACGCATAAAAAAAATTACCTCGGCAACATTCGACGTTGCAGCAATACGGCACCGAGTCCTCTCGCAGAGCGTAAAGGGGTTTCCCTCGGCGTACAAATGCGTCGTCGCTGCTGCCCAGCGCTCATGAAGAGCCGGACGCTCCCGCCGTCACGCAGGCGAACGGTCCTCGGCGCTATTCCGCGGAGCTACCTCGTAACTGTTGCTCATATATACGTTACACGTACGTACAACGATGGCTATTATACACGACGCGCCCCGGCTCTCTCCCACACCATATTTGATATAATTAAAGTCCATAAATAAACACAATGGTACAAGGTACCGGGTGCAGCAACAAGCAGCCAGCCAGCGAGCAGCCTCAGCTCAGGCAGCATCCGCTGCGTGTGGCGTGTACATATATCCTATGGGACAGAAGTTCTAGTAGTAGTCGCATCGGCAGACCCCGCCACGGGAGTAGGTAAGGGAGTAGGTATTCAATGCAAATGCCGGAGGGTTTCTCTCTCCTGTCCGGTCGTCCAGATATGCGCGCACGCTCCCTCTTTCGCCTCCCTCGCCACCGAGAGGCCGCACCACTGTCCACCTACGGCATTACCTGGTTCTGCTGCCGGGTTCGCCGGAGCCACCGCTAACTAATACCGGTAGCCTCGCCGGACGAACGGAACGGATAGACGACGCGTCCTCATCCAGCTCCGGAGCTTTACACTCCCTCGGCCAGGGAGAATTTCCCATCCGCCACGGTGCAAACTGCAAAGTGCATTTGCCGCACGGGCGCATGCCCAACGCCCGCCCGTGCGAGCGTATGTGCGAAAGCTGACTTATACAACGAGGCATAACGGACAAACAAGGCCATAACCCAACCCTTTACTCTATTCAGAGAAAGTCGGTGGTAACGCCAGACCGTTCCGGGTGCGCCGTGCCCGGAGCTCTCCGAGCTTTCGTGTCGTCCATTAACGGACTACGATGTATTATTATCGTTATTATTATCGTTATTATCATCGGCGCGGCTGTGCGACAGCGTGTTCAACCCGCAAAACTATAACCGCGGCTCTCGCCGGGCTCCTCTTCGCGTATCGTTGTTATCGTTCGTATTATCGGCCCGAAAATTTGTTCGTCAGCGATAATTCAACGAGGGCGGCTCGTGGGACCGTCCTCACGAAACTTTGTGCACCGATAATTAATGCACCGGGGTATTTTAGGATGGCCCATTTTATTATTCCATTTATCATCGTCCCGAATTATAATTCCCCCGATTGTCGCGGAGCTCTTCGGGAGTCGCCCGTCGGAGGATCGCGAGGCGAACGGCTGGGCAGAGACGAGAATGGTGGTGAAAAAAAAACCGAAAATTTACGAATTCCCATTCTTTTAATTTTTTTTCCGCCGCTTAGCTTCCTCGCGACGGAAGCAGTCGGCTGTAAGGAACATCGGAGAGCCGTCGCGTCACGGAAGATTGTGAAAAGGAGCGAGAACGTTGTTGCCCCGGGGCCCAAATTGCATCGCGAAACACTCGGCATTTTTTCCTCCGACCTTTTTTTTTCTCCTCGCTGGTGCCCCCTTGGTTCTCGCCGTTATCCAGCGTCCTTTTGCTCGGCCCCCCGCCCGCCCACGCGGCCTCGCTGTCGTTCACTGGCAGGAATGAATTCCTCTGTTGGCGGAATGAAAAGGAGCTCAGGATGTTCAAAGCAACCAAGGCGAGGGGCCGTGAGGCTGTTTTGCGCGAGGAGGACGGAAAGAGTAGCGTGTTTTACGTCGGAGTTTCTTCACTCTCTGTGTCGCTATCTTACCGTCTCCCTCTCGAGCGCGCAGCTTTTCGCGACTCACCCCTTCCCGGGAGCTTGGCGATCTTTCCCTGCGGATTGACGAGAGCCACGGGCAAAGAGTCTCGAGGCCGAACAAGAAGAGATACGTCGGCGGGAGAGCGAGTGCAGTTCGGCCATAGTGTTGAAGGGAGGAAAGAAAGTAAGGTATAATATATAGATAGCGGTGGGGGGTGGGGTGGGTGCTTTGTCGCCAACCCTTTGAGCCGAGCGCCATGCTTAATCCGGTGATATATGAAAAATCAAGGAGATATATGTGGGATGAGAAACTGCAGTGCATGAAAGTCGCGGGAAGGCAATGAGAATTTTGGAGGGGGCGATCGGACCCGAGGAGGGAAGGGGGTGAATGTGCAATGGTCGGCGAAATAATTTTTGAGCGAGATGAATCGAGAATGAGGAAAGGAAGAAAAGAGTGATACGGGGATTCCGTGCTGTGTCCCGGAATTAATCCGACAGTTGGAAAACGCCCGCGGAGCTTTTCATTGGCCGGTATACGAATGGGCCTGTAAATAGTGTAACTGCTTTATGTATCTGTACGCACATGGGTTGGCGGGTCTCCCGACGTTCCGAGAAATGACGTTTCATCTGCGAATTAATATCCGCGATTTGCGCGGATTACGAAGAGGATAAATGGAGGACGGCGGGCTTCGGGGCAGGGACCGAGCATAGCAAATGCCCGTACCAGAACCCGCGCGTCTCCGATGCCGAAGCCCGCTACGAGAGTTATCTCGTGTGCATGCTCTGCACGCGCGATGTACAAAGGCAAAGGGGGTTCGTTGTCCGCTTCGTCCTCGTGCCTGACAGAAAATTCTCTTGACCAACGCTGCGACTGAGGCTCTACTAACAAATTGGGATCTCGACCGAATGAAGTTGAAAGCGGAACACTAAAATGAAGCCGTGCACCCAGAAAAACAATTTACTTGATTTAAATAAATATGTATTTAAATCAAATAAATATTTTACTTAAACCAATGAACGGTGGCCGTCAAATAATTTTTTTCCTGGGTGTCAGATCCACAAAAGTCTGACAATAAACTTAGGAGTCAGGTATTAATTATTGAAAAAAAGAATTTATTATCGTAGTTTGCAATCGGACGCGGTGAAAATAAAAACTTCTTGGGTTCGGAAGTCTGTGAGAATACAATTAGTAATAACTCGCATAATTACCGAACGTTTCGAGAGCGAACAGCTTTTAAAAACATTGTCGGAAAATATTTCGGTGATGTTATAATTTATAACTAATTAAAACGTTCTGTATTTCGATGTGTATTCTCTCATCGCGATGCACCAGAATTATCCATACCTTTCTCATTATCATTTATTTATTTTTAAATTGGACTTTATAATTATGCAATTATGATTTTTTAAATTCCGCCTCGTCCCCGTACCTGGCAAAAAATTCTCTTGACCAACGCTACAAAACAGTCTACTAACAAATTGGGCTTTCGAGCGAATGAAGTCGAAAGCGAAACACGCGTTGAAATACGTGAGACCCCCAAAAGTCTGACTCTAAAATTACGAGTCGTGTATTAATTATTGAAAAAAAATATATTGTTATACTTTGCAATCGGACGCGGTGAAACAAAAAACTTTTTGTGTTCGGAATTCTGTGAGGATGCAATTAATAACTCACATAATTACTGAGCTTTTCAACAGCGACCGTAAAAAAAGAAAAAAAAAACAAAAACAAAAACAAAATCCATCAACATCGCCGTGATATTATAATTGAGCGCGTAATTACAGCGTTCTGCATATCAACATGGATTCTCTCATCGCGATGCACCAGAATCATTATTTGTTTTTTATTATTATCATTTACTTATGTATCATCGATTTTTATAATGACGGAAATAATTATTAAAAAAATACCGTCCACCCGGCTCTCAAGGAAGTCTCCGTCAATTAGCGACCGCTCGATATCTAGCCGATAAACGGTGTTCAATTCGCTGTCCACAAACGATTCGAATCGCTTAGTTGAAAATCGAACGGACTCAGCGAAAAATATTTTCATTTATCGCCGTCGACAAAAAAAAAAAAAAAAGTTTCTATCGCCTGAAACTCCTCCGGGGCCGTGTATAATAATCAAGATCGCGATGTGTCTCCGAGCCTCTCGTAACGATCACACGCGCGCGAGTAGCGCGCGCGGGTATTCTCGTATATGGATACGACTCGGTGCGTACACGCTTATCCAGCGCAATCTCGTCGGACCAGTTTGGCTAGTTGCATCGTCACCGGGTGCAAATCTCAGTCGATGTAATTGGCATTGCGGCGGACTTATCGGCCGGGAGAGGGGTCGACAGGGACTTTACGTATGCACACTCTGCCGTATATCCGAACGTCCCCGGCCGCTAGCCAGTGGCCTGTCTCAAAGGATGAGAATCGATCCAGGTGCAGGTTCGCTGTGGGAGTGCCCGGGGAGGATCAGGATCGTCGGGATTGGCAACACGCATCGACGAACGAGACGGAGGGAGAGACAGAGAGAGCTAAAGTACGAAATCCGAAGCTGAGACTGCATCCGCAGAATTCTCGCTCGGGAGGCTGGACGGAAACACCGTTCGCGGCTTCTAACTCCCATGAAATCTCTCACTCGGTCCCCCTTATCAGAGGCCAACGAACGTAATCTATCCCAACACTTGACACGTGACCGGATCTCCCTTGCCGTGACGTAATTGGCGCCTGATCCAAGGCGCATGCGCGGATGGTAGTCGGGGGTTGGCGGGGATGCTGGCTCACCGTACGTTCAGGGAGACCCTACCCCGGACGTTATCTTTCGTCGAGCGAAGCCGCTTATAAATTACATCGACGTCGTTCCCGCCCCACCTTGCCCCCGATCGCCGAGGAACTTCGAGTGTTCTCATTCCGAACATTGCGATCTCTCTGGTGCAGATGCGCGGTACCAGCATCCGGGCGGCCGACGCGGGGAAAGACCGCAGGCGATCGCCACAATTTTCCACGGGTGTTTAGATAAAGAGCACGAGCCTGGCATCAACGGGCTCGCTCGATTTGTTAGAGTCTTTATGTGTCGTGACACACGAGCCTAATCGCGGGGGGCTCGATCGCACGACGGCGATTTGCAGTTTTGGTCCCGATAAGAGATCGATTCAGCGATCGACGGTGGTTGGCAATGTCGCGCGACACTGTGCGGGGTCGACAGGGGGGGGGGGGGGGGGGGGGGGGGGAAAAAAATTGAGCAGGCGAAACCCCGATCCCCGGGAAACAGAACGGACCCCCGGATTTTGCGGGCGGTCGACGGCTGTCGGTAGGTCTGAATACGATCGGCGGAGGCTTACCTGCAACAGACAAAAATAGCAAGGTTTAAATATTTATTGATTAATGGCCAATTTTCGGACGCGGTGCGGTACGGGATTGGTATGCAAGCGCGGTAATTTCGACGGATGAAATTTATCGAATAATCGAAGATGGATAAAAATAGTTTACTGCAATTATAATCGGGGCAATGGCCGGAGCGGTTCACGAATAGCGAGGGCAAAATTGAAATTCATCGTCGGATTGGTCGTGATGTTCGATAATCATAAATCGGCTGGTACACTTGGGGAAAAAGTCTTGTAAAGTTCGCAATACAGTGGAACGTCCAAATTCGAACGAGTTATGGCTTCTTACTTTTTATATCCGAATATCTAAAAATGCTGCATCCATTTTTGCTTCTTCATAAGGGAAGCTTTTTTTTTCTTCGTTTTTCATTTTTGTGGACTATAATCGAGATAAGCGATTGAGAAATTCAAGATTTACGGGATGCATGATAAGTAATAATAATTACTGAGCTCAGATTTTGCGCTGAAACTTTTTTTCATTGTACGAAGCAATTTCTTTGAGCCATAATCGAGAGAAGCGATTGAGACATTTAAGATTTACGGAACGCACGACGATAAGATTTGGCAGTGATAATGATGCAGCTCAGATTTTGCGTGAACGGGTTAATTTAATCGACAAACGGGAGGCGGGTGACTGATAAATCGTTGACAAAAGATGGGAATAAAGATCGAGGAGACTCGCCCCTCGGCTGATAGCGTCGCAATTACTGTCGACCCATTTTCCGCACAATGTAACAAACGCGAGGGAGTCTAGCAGGCTCTCACTCTCTGCGAGTACCCCGTATGTACCCCGGTTCGCTGGCTGGAGCGTCGCCAAATCCGGCCGAGAGAGGAGAGATATTCAACGGGGAAGCTGTACAACGTATTAGAGGCCACCTATATTCCAGCTATGGCAAGAGAGAAGGTTTGTTAAAGCCGGCTTAAGTTAGGCAAGGTCGTCTCTCGGATCGTCCGGGGGCAGAGGGACAGAGAGAAACCTCAAATTTATTGCTACCGCGGTTTCTCGCTCGTGGTCCTCGAGTGTAAGGCTTTCCGGGTGACGCTACCCGAAACTGGTAAATGTTCGCAGAAATAAAAGGGAGGTCGGAGTTACCGCGATACCAGGCACATATCCGCGGAATATTGCCTATGGCAATGTATATCAACGCGTTGAAAAATGCAGCAATTTTTCAACGTCGCGAAAGTTACCGAAGTTGCAGAGAGGACGCATCAGCCTCGATGGCAATAACGCCGGCCACGAGGGACATCGCGATAGAACACACGTCGAAAAATTTCACGCTCAATTGGCGAATTTTTAATAACTCGTTTAATTCTCATTGAGTGGCGAATAAATTTATGAATGAATAATTGGGCAGCAGATTTTGGTCGCCAATCGAGATACCGATGTGTCCGCGGAAATTAAATTTATATGAAACGCACATTCGTGATATATTAAATTCGGTATTTTTATACGGTTCGTTACATCGAGCACCTAAATTATTGGATATTTCAAGTTATGTTTTGCACAAATAAATTTCGGAATATATAATTGTTCAGTGAAGATATATGGGGCGAATTCACCTTCACATATTGGATTGTGAAGGATTGCCGACTGCCAAAAGCACTCAGATTTTTTATTATATTAAAAAAATTGTTTATTTAATAAAATTATTCGAATTGACAACTATTTATGTTAAAAAAATCAGATGAAAAAAATCAGTCGATTGTGGGTTATCGCTTTACCATTTTTATATGCAAACACTCTGTTTTTGGGCAATTTTTCAGATTGTTCGGGAGAGTAATTTGTTATTGTTTAACTTGAAAAAAATAAACCTACATAAAATCATATATTTTTCGATAACATGCCACGTATACTTTTTTCGTTTGAGCAGTCAAAGAATTTATTTTCGTCAATTCACGGTAAATGGGCGAATCGGTTGACGATCTCGCATCTCAAACTGTACCTCACCCGAGGGTAACTGTCGACTACGATCTGCACTTTGGTTATATACATACATCATATTCATGTACTATATACATGAAAGTCTCCTCGTCGATTATCTATTTTCTTCGGGCGAAGAATGCCTCGATCTCGATAACCATAAAGCGGGCCCTCGCGGTACATAACGGACGATCTGATAACGAGAATTATTCCAAGAACGACAATGCGCCTTAGACAGGAGCAAATGCTGCTCCGAGTCGGGCTCGCCCCCGCGCCTGTTGGGACAGTTACTAAAAAAAGAAGCAACAGAACAAACATATATTTTAGCTGCATAAAGCACGGCCGCAGCTATTACGGCAGTACAATATTGTACGGGAGCGATCATTAAAGCGCAATAATGATAATCCGGCAGCGGGGAGCGCGAGACGGAAAGAGAGAAAATTTATCTCCGACGAATCGATAATCCAAACAGATAATCGATCGCGGAACGGTTGAATTTCTATGGCGGATGCAAACCCGCGATATTTCAACTCCCTGCGGAAAATGAGTGCGAGAAAATTATAAAATGTGTATACACGAACGGCGATAAACGATAAACAATCCGCGGATTGGTGCGCACAATTCCCGCATAAGGTTGTATTTGTTTGACGGTGTAGATGATCGGTTCGGCGCGGTGCGGGCGGTTTCAAACAAAACGAAACTTCGATGTTGCACACAGCGAGAGATTATGATCGTCGATCGTGTTTCGCCCGTTGTCCGGGAAGCGATGAACCGACCAACTTCCGTCTATGACGCGTTCTGCGCCCGCGAACACAATGGAGAAATCCGATAAGGAATGATAAGTTTTGGCGAATGCTCGCACACCGATAAATGTACTGTGCGCAATTGCGGACCGACTGTATCGTGCGCGTTCCGTTAATGCATTCGGAACGATGCAGGCAACCATGGACAAATTTTTACTCATCCCGAAAAAATAAACGGTAAAAATTGGACTCTCGCACCGGGACAGATTAATCGGACGTGTGGCGAATGGAAATTCTATTTTTCTTCAATACATGGTAAAACAAATTTAAAAAAGGCTCGCACATGCAACAAACATATCTGGTCCGGAAGTTTCGAAATTTTTCCTTGTCAGTTTTACAGTAATAGTTTTTTTTACAACGAACCGTATTTTTTTACTCAGCAAAAAAAGCAGGTTGAGAAGAAAAAATGTGGTCGCTCGCCGACGCGAAACGTTCGTTAAATATACAAACTTCTTTTTTCGTGCTATTTTCGTTGTCACCGGTGAACGGTGGAAATTATGTTCCACGAATTGTAATTTTTTTATCTCTGCCGCGGTAAAAAAATTCTGTATTTTTTCCATGAAACGCACTGTGCTGGAAAAGCCGGAAAACATAACGAATTATTAGTTTCCGTGCGCGTTCATTTTTTTTTTTTTACGAGAAAAAGCGGCGCGATTTGTAAGAGGACGATTGGAGGGAAAAAAATAAACCATTGATTAGTTCGAGGGATGACGTGAGAAGGGCCGCGAGTCGTTTCGGAGGGTGAAAAAAAAATACGATACCGGAAAAGAAAAGAACGAAAAATGGGACGGAGTAATTGTTTTTTCGTCGATCATTAATCTCCGTAGTGCGACTAGTCGTCGTCCCCGCGAGCGCGACCGGTTCGTTATTTCTTTTTTTCATTGACGCTGGCTAGCTCGTTGTTACTGCAATCTGCGGAAATTAGAAGGTCCCAAGGAGGAAGGACGAAGAGAATGAGGAAGAAGATGGAAGAAGAGAGGCAGAAAACAGCCGAAACTCATTAGTATCGGCCGGGTCATTCCCACAGTCAGGCCAGTACCTATGCTTTGTGTGCCACTGTCGTCTGCTGCTCCTCTGTCATTTGTCACTAGATTGCTCAAGCTTCCGCCGCTGTTGCCGCTGCACTTGGCCATTACCTTTCGACCTTTAATAAAATTTGTCAGCGACAGGCGTGCGACACATGGCCACGCGACTCACTCGTCCTCCTCCGTGGTTCAAGATTTTCGTCTTTGCGCCAGTATAACCACGACCGCGCTGCATAACGACGAAAAATAGGACATTCAAGTTAACCGCCGAGTTTCCGTCTTGTTAGAAGCAGCGGGGTCGAGACCATTTTTCAATTCACAAATTAGCTTCTTTTTCTTTAATGAGATAGACATTTGTATTATACTGATGTAGGTTACTGTGCAGCATAATGTGACGTGAGAGACCACTGTTAGGGGAGAGCGGGGCAAAATGGACCATTTTATTAAATGTTTACGGGACATAAAAAAATAGTGTCATCTGGAATGGAGGACACGGGTCCGTTCTGCCCCACTCTCCCATCAATTGAGTAATAAATAATCATCTACATAATAGTACAGTTCATGTTCATTGGACACTCACACTGTTACTCTCACAGATACTCATAGGTACTCACAGATGCTCAGATATACCAATAGGTAAACCCAGAAAAAAAATTATTTGACGGTCACCGTTTATTAAGATTAAGTAAAATATTTGTTTGATGTAAATAAATATTCATTTTAATTAAGTAAATAGTTACTTAAACGAAATAAATATTTATTTAAATCAAATGAATATTTTACTTAATCTTAATAAACGGTGGCCGACAAATAAATTTTTTTTCTGGGTGTACTCAAAGTTGCTCACATGAATACTCATGAATACTCACAGAGATACTGCGCGAGCGAACATTAACCGTTAGTAATCATAGTAATAATAATGACGAGACTGATAAATCTCTAGAAATGAGTTGTGTAAGAAGGCGCCCAATCCTTTCCGGCAGTCAAAGTTCGTGAAAATACGATTAATTATACTCCGAAATACGGTACATAATGTCGAGTGAGAGTAAGAAATTGTATCCCATCGTGAAAGTGGAACAGCCAGAGCGTCGGCGGGGTCGTCTACTGGAGTAAGTAGGCACGGGCGGCGAATGCAGAAAATACTCTCCGTGCGCGCCCCGAGGAACCCGGCAGTGTATAGAGGGTAACACGACATATGCGCATAAGCGTGCGCGTTGAGAAAAACCGCTTTGAAGCTCGCCTTCGAGATCTTAATTAGTGGACCACTCGCTGCGTGTAATTATTTTTGCAGCAGTGCGACGGCGGGCCTGAAATGTTATACGGATATGCTCGGTGCGCCGGAGTGCCGACAGCTCTGGAGCTCGGCTTTACTCCGCTGCGTATACCGTTCGACAGATCGCCTGCGTAACATTATACTGCTCTTGCAATGTTTTCTCACATATATTCCTGCGTTTATGTATATCCATCGACATTTATGTACCGGGCGGGACCAGAGTGATATATATATAGCTCCGGATGGATTATGAGATAGCGAGAATATACAAGGCGCCCCGTACAGTTGCGATCTAGTTTATTTCGCATAACTCGTCGACTTTGGAACTTGACGAAATTATCAGGCGCCTCTCGCGCGCGATTTATACTATCGAGCTCCTCGTAAATGTAGGCTAAAAGGACTTATCGTCGCGCCGAGCTAACTCGCTGGCTCCACTGGCACCGCTTCGTTTTACTTGCCTCGCGAGATTTTTCGCGATAACCCGGAGTATATCGTACTATCCGGAGGATTTTTACGACCCGACAGAAGTGTAACGGCAGCTCGCTTACCCCGTCAAGTGCCGATTATATATAAATCATTGATATTATTATTATTATGTGGTAGTTAAAAAATAATAATTTTACTGAAAGCAAAAGAAACACTTTCCTTCTGGTGGGGCGCGCGCTTAGCGCTCTCTTTGAGTCTCTCCAAAACTTACTTAGAATGGGGACTAATTCCTCCCTCGATATACTTCTTCTAATAGACATAATAATTTTCCAGTCTGAGAGGCCACCCCAGGGGACTTAGAATATTTCAGCCCCCCCCCCCCCCCCATATAGGGATTAAGAGTGCTTCACCTCTCTGCTTTATTTGACTCGGGTATTCTCGATTTTTGAACACGGCGTCGAAATCTTTTTGTATTATAAACCGATATATTAATATAATAATAAGAATAAATATATTAATATACTGATAATGAATATATTATTATTAATATAATAATATTAATGTATTGTTATGTGAAGCGTAGAAATTGCGGTGACACAATTAAATAGATTAAATTTTGGGCTTGAAAAATAGAATAAAAAAAAATTGCCCGTGATTGGCAGGTTTGGAAGGAAGCCCGTCGATTATTTTCGTGTGTACCAGAAGCTTCCCTCCGGGGCCGCGGCCCTTTTCCGAGTCGATGGGGAAGAGGCTGCACAGAGACGATAATAATCGAAACCTTAAGCGAGGAGCGCGAGAACCGTTCTATTCGGGCTCGGCGGGATGCTTCAACTCGATGAAATTTTACGATGTCAGCTTTATTGGCCTGTCAACCACTTAACGGCGCGCGGCGTCTGCAGTGACCGTCGGGGGCCTGCCGTTAATGGAGGCCGACTTCGCGCCTTCTTCTGCACCTTCGCGCGACCGAAAAGCCTTTACGAGCGGAGATCGAGAGGCTCGTGCCGACTCGCGGGCAAACGTGAGAGCGCTGCAGCCATGCGAGAGTGTGCTCGAGATCCAGCTAATGTCTGTGTATAAGGTTCCAATCGAATTACAGAGTTCAATGTACGATACAAGACACAGCCTCGGCGATCGCGTATCTCCGACCGTAATTCGCTACTCGCCATATCTGAATATATAGCGAGGTACATATACAATATCCATTTTAACGATCTTTTTAGATTCTCGATACATTTTTCGTTCATTTATTTTTTATATTTTTTTTTTATCGCGCTATTGTGGATATAAAAGTCACGATATTTAATGAAAGCAAATATACAGGATATATCCGGGAGAATCAAGCATTCTCAAAGATACTGTCATTTCTGTTGTTATGGGCGGCGAAAATTTTTTAATTTGTATTTTCATTCTTTTTTTTGAATCAATGTTACGGTCAATTCTTAGGTCAACGAGACCCGTCGAGGCTCGATTCGAGCCGGGCGAATCACCGATCATAATTCACTGTTCGCCCCTTCCGAATATATAACGACGGATCTTTTTAGAAGCTCCATACATTTTTCCTTAATTTAATTTTTTAAATATATTTTTTAAATCGCGCTATTGTGGCTACTAAAGTCCCGATGTCCAATGAAAACAAATTCTGCTTCTAGCATTTTCGTCGTTTCTGTCGTTATGGACACCGGACATTTTTCAATTTGTATTTTCATTATTTTTTGTTATAAATGTTACGGTCAATTCTCCGGTGAACGAGGACCGTCGGGGCGAGGCTCGTTTCGAGACGGGCCTCACTTCGAGAGACGCGTAAATACAAGCGCAGTCAGACGCCTCTCGAGTCTTTACGACGTTTCTTCGGTCTTATGGAGCCTGAGTTAATTTGTTGGGAGCCAGCAATTTTGTTTGTTCTTTTTTTAACAACTACATCTTCCACAGAAGCCTGTCGCAATTCCACAGTAGTAAAAAATTAAGCATAGTCCCTTGCCGCATTCGTTCGACGAGTTATGTCCATTAAACCGCTAATACAACTGCCAAAATTGACGTACGGATTTATACATATGCATATCTTCACAAAACTCATTACACGAAAGAGTCTCTCACGATTTCTTGCACGAAAATATTTTGCGGTCTCGTAAAAAAAAAAAAAAAAAAAAAACAATTATTTCAGCGACGTCGTCGAACCACCGGGGACTGCGGAATGCCGACGGGAAATTAACACCTCCTCGCGCCACCGTGCGTATTCTTCAGCGAGTCGGCGAGTGATTGTGGCGGCGTTCTCGCAAAGCCCTGGGATATATACGAGAGAGGGGAGGAAAGAGGGAAATAAATGCCGCACGCGCGAGACACCTTTATGTCGGATCGAATTCCGGTCGCCGGCAGATGATTCAGGTGGTGTTACGAGCTGGTACAGATAGATACGCGACGCCCGGGGCTGATGTATGGCCGGTTGCGCCGAGGAATCCTCGGCCACTTTTCAATCTGGATCGATAGAGGGTTTCGCGCGGTCCCGTCGCCGGTCCGAAAAGAATTTAAGAAAACGATAGCCCGCTCGAGAAAAGAATGGACGCACAGATTTATAATAGCCGCACGCAAGGTATACTTTGTAGTTGCGCGGTCTACGGATAAAAATCTACAGGGGAGAGGAGACGGCGAGGAAGATCGATCTCCCATCGCTATTTAATGTGATTTTTATTCGAGTGAAAATATGAGCGCTCGATACTCGAGCCGCGAGGTCGAACTAACGACGAGAGCGTTTAAAAGGGGTCCGGGCCCATTGAGAACGAAATAATGAAAATTCTATTGCAATCGTTCAATGTCACTTCAAGAGTGCCTGCATAATATTACGGTGCATATAATCGAGGGATTAAATACGGGCCCATTGTAAGCTCGATGATACTCGATCGACACTCCTCCGATAACGACGATGTAACGCAGTTACGAGTCATCGGGACAAGTAACTTTTGATTGAACCTAACGAGAATGAAAAACACAATTCACGAACACGCACGTGAGCGGAGAGGCAAAGACTTGCGTGCGAAAAAGGATAATTTTCATGAGTGTCGACGGTCGAACGGTCACACGCAAGTGAACGTTCACTAACAGTCACGAGACATCGTGTGTCTCGTTTCGAAACTTATTTTACGGTGAGGATACGTGATCTGCATAGCGACAATTATTACATTTGTACACTGAAAAAAAAATCGTTTGCGGGCTGCCGAAAAAAAATGTTTGTTTCAATTCTACCTTCAATCCTTACAATTCCATATGATATTGAAACAACAACAGCAAGATTGTCAAGGTGATATGTTATCGTTTCAATCCGGTATGAAATTGTACGAATTCAGAGTACAATTGAAACAACGTTTTTACTTCTTTGGCAGCCCGCAAGCAAATTTTACTTGATTCAATGATATTTTTTTTCTGTGTAGATTTATATAAATACTAGTGGCTATGTTGGATCGCACGCTCGCAATATCTGTGCGAATCTGTGAGTATGTGTGAGACTGTGAGTCTCTATTCGACATTAATTTTGTTACCATTATTATATTCATATTGTTATTCACGTTTTTAATAAATATTTAAAATATTTTCAATACTCATGAATATCAATAATATTTATAATATTCATACGTGTTAACAATATTCCTAGTATGCATACACATTGAAAATATGTTCAGGCGCTCTCTACCCTCCGGCCTCTTCGTGTCCGTCTCTCCTCCGACGATAAAACAGGAGGTCGGAACATCGTTCGCGACATCGGCCGCTCGGTGGGAAAAACCGAACGACAGAAAATGTTTGCCGAGCAGTCGCGCGAGTGCCCTCTCGCATACCTGGTGCCACGGCTATCAGCCTCTGTGTGTGTACCAGAAGGATCTTCTACCCGAAGAAAGTGCGCGACAGCTCGGCAGCACGCTAACTTTATTGGGCCGTACGCTGTGTGTATATATACGCGAACGAAGAAGCTAATAGCTCTTTCGCGTTCGAGCCGAGAAGCCACTCGGTCCCCCGCGGTAGTCTCTTCTCCTCGCCGCCCGTGCATCCAAGGGGCACATTAATCTCGCGCCTTCCACGCGCACCCGCGCCTCACCTCCCGACTAAAGTGCTTCCGATGCTTGCTCCTTCTGATGCTGCTGGCGTTCCTTCCTGCTACTTCTGGCGTGGTCCCCTTTCTCCCGTCGTTACCCGACAACGGCGGCTTTTCACCCGAAGACCCCGGTCCTTTCGAAGGTACCCGAAGGCACGGAGACGCTTGATGCTCTCCCACTCGCTATAGGTTACTATCGTCGCGATTGGCGGTATCGCCGCTGCAGGAACGCGAGCTCCTTCGATTCCGAGGGAAATACACAGAGCCCAGTTAAAGCGAAAGAGGGCACTCGCAACTCCTCTTCAAGTGCCAATTAAATAAGGATTTCCGCTTTTTTTCCATCCCTTGTTTCGAGGGAAAATTCCACGCATGAATATAGTTATAACCATGCAGGTTATTTATTTTCGTTAAGTAATGTCGAGTTTTCGTCATTATTGAGTTTAAATTTCAATTTTTTTAATAATGAGCTTCACTGAAGCCAATAGGGGAGAGCTGGGCAAAATGGGCCAGTGGTGCAAAACGGGACAGTGAGATAAAAACTCAGTATTCCAATAATTTTTGGATGCCCCATTTTGTCCCAACGATACATCCGCTTTTTCAACTGCTTTTTGCCCCTCGGATTACCATCGCCATCATCCAAAAGTTATTGGAAAATTGCTTTTTGTCTCATTATCCCGTTGTGCCCGGCTGTGCCATTTTACCCCGCTCTCCCTAATCCTTCGGAACTTTCTCGATTTAGCTCAAAATTTCAACGCTGAATATTTCAAATGCTCTAGAAACTTTTTTTTAGACATAATCACATTAGCTTAATATATGTTCACATTATGCGAAGGTTTCGTACGCCCCCGCCACCGCGGCCACTCGGTTAGCCCTCTTAGCGGTCGCCAAACCATTCGCGAATTCCGCATAAATTTTATTAGTACTCAAGGATTTAGCGACGATTAGGGGTGAGTTATCCGGGTTATACCGGAATCGTCGCGCGAGCTAGCGCCGTTTACGTCGACGTAATCATTCTATACACGGATATCGCGGTTTTACTTCGCGCCTTGGTCATTCCACGGAAATAATCTCGCTAATTTTAACTGTCGCGGTTAACTCCCTATTATCCACTTTAGTTCGCTATTCTGGTCCCTTCCGGTTTCATATACCCAGCCGCATAACCCGCGCGTTCTATAGTGCCTCGTCGCCGTCGCAGTTTCTCTGGTCGGTTAGTCGAATTCGTCCGGAATCAAATTAAATCGCTCGACCTACTTGCTCCAACTCGTCACCGGGATTTTCTTCGTTCCGGGTGAATTTCGTTTCCGGTCGATCGGTTGATTTAACGTTACGAATATAGAATCATGCCGGTTCCGGAATCGCGGATAGCCCGTTAATGCCCCGACTGCCACGACGGTAAATTTACCACCGACGTGTTTGAGAGTTCACCTAAATTTAGCTCAAACTATCGATGGTTCGTTGATGCCGCTGCCGCTACCGCCGCTGCGGCTGGAGTTCTGTCACTCAGAATCACCTCTCAGCGTGTGTCAGCGAGCACGACAGCATCGCCAATGAGAACACCGGCGTCAGAAGCAGATACTCTGCCTACAGACGAATGGGCGTCAAACACCAAGAAGTCGACACGTCGGGCACACTCTTTTATCGACTAATTTCAACGCCCGAGTCTCTCAAGATACGTCCAATAGATGCGAATTGATTCAGCGGGACGATTGTTAGTCCCACAAGGAGCGTTACACGAGAGTCAAGAGCGATTACCATCGGAGTGACGGGGACGCGAGGACAGGCTTTAGGCGTAACCCGGAAACGTCAATCAGGTCCCGAATGAGCACCTACTCGATTTCGATTAGTCGTAGGAACGATTTTTTATACTCTTGACAGCCAGAGACGACGAGCGACCAGATGCGTGTATGTTTTTTTGCGCTAGACAAGTGTCCTTTGAGGTGACATGGAGAAGTTACCCACGACTTAAAAATTAAGACGTCCGGGATGACTAATCTCGCAACTTCTTTTTGGATCTAATGAGAATGACACTTGTCGGAAAAAAAATGATCCATCGTTAAATGGAGAGGATATGGACTGTTTAAAAGTTTGAGATGGCGAGCATGGAAATTTGAAATATTGGAAATTATCAAATATAAAAAATTGGGGCACTTTTTGTTTTATTTATAATAATTGAGGTATGATTATCGCATTAATTTCCGCCCTGCACTCGACACTTGTGAATAGTCTTTCCAATATTTAATAACCCTGTTCGCCACTCTGATAAATGTGGTTTCGAGAGAAAGCGCGTAGAAAATTAGTAAGCAATTTGTTATCGCTTAAGCCGCATATAAGATTAAAATTAATATGTGAATAAAAAAAAATGTTACACCGATACCCCGTTACGGAATCGGCTTTCTCGATGATCGATCATACGCAAGTCGGAAGCACACGGGATTTCTCCTTTGATGCACGATTTCACGTAATTTCATGGAAAGATTGATTTATCGGGACCAATTTTTGGAGTCGTTCGTGCGCGCTGCTCGACCAACGCGGAGCAGCTTCTGCGCGAGACGCGCTCGCTATACCGGAGCACTTGCTGTTCACTTATTTTCTCAACGATAAAATAAAGAAATAATACCTTCATTTATTTTTTTTATAAGCAAACGTGAAACGAAGCAGATTAGCGCTGCGGTAGATCGTCACATTGCGATCTGTACCATGCCAATTTCTATGACATATTGTTGTTTATTGTTTTTTTATTACCGGATTTCTCCTTTGACAATAATCGAAATAAAATTATGTCCTACAGCTACTTACATATTCCAATTAAAAACTGTAAATATTAATGTATTTTAACTTAAGTAAGGTTCTATTTAATAAAAGAATTTAATTATTTCAACTTCAACTTTCCTTAAAGCGGACTATTCGTTCGTAACTATCGTAAACCGTATAGCGAGTGCGCTAACTCATCGTCCCGACACGATCTGCGGTGCAGCATTCGCGTGTCTATCTACCAATAACGTCAAGCGCCAAAATGTTCCCAACTCGACATAGACTAGAGCGGGGCAAAATGGGGCAACGGGGCAAAACTTCATTTTCCAATAATTTTTGGATGTCCAAATTCGCCCTATCGGATACATCAGGTTTCTCTGACCAGTTTTCCCACCTTTTCCGATCCGAAAACGATTGGAAAATTTAGTTTTGCCCAAAAACCCCGTTTTGCCCCGTTGCCCCATTTTGCTCCGCTCTCCCCTATACAAATTACGATAAATCGCTAACGATTAAAAAAAAATTCTAATGTACACACGGCTAGTCGGAATCTATTCGTATCGTATCCAGAATTCGTTCCATCAGCTCCGATTGGATGTCTCGGTCGCTCGTGCCGGTGCACTCCGGAGTTCGTTCGTGATCCATCAGAAAGCCGGGGCGGTTGGGTGGTCGCGGGATTGCACTTCGGTAGCTGCACAGAGATACGTGTGTACAGCGGGCAGCGGCGGGCAGAGCGCGTGGCCCTCTGCCTCGTTCCCTCGCCCGACAAATATCGGGGCCCTCGCGACGATTTACATATTTGATTGTGAAGCACGGGCCACCGGGCTCCCGTAAATCGCGGCGGTGCGGCTCAGCGAGACCATGAGGGACACGCAGGGAGACGGACGGAGGGTGGGAGCGCGCGAGTGAAAAGCGAAGCCTCGAAAATGCAAATCCTTTGGAATAGAAATTGTTCGCCACGAAGAAAACGACGCTTCGCCGATCTATCCGTTCGTTTCGCCATAATTGCTCCCAACGTCGGAGAGTCACGGTGAATTTACGGTACACTCGGTCCGGATATACCGTACAGCGAGTGGGCTAACTCATTGTCCCGACACGATCTACGGCACGGCCCGCAATTGTTCTCCCGAGTCGATTAATCTCTCATAAGCCTCAAAACTCTCCGCACGCCTCTCGCCCCTCCGCGGCATCGACAAATTAGTCTGCGCCTTCGCTCGTAGACTAAACGAAGTACCCGACGGTCTCATGGAGCCTCTCGATTTTCCTCGTTGTCACGTGTTTTCGTATTTTTTTTATATCCTTTTTTTTCTAGGATTTCTTTCGTGACCGTAGCGTCAGGAATGCGCGGTGAACCGTGTAGGCTCTCGCGGCGCGACACTCTCGTACGTTTACTTTTCGACGTCTCACTCGACGACACAAATAGCTCGCGGTCCTTTTCCAAATGGGGCCCGTACGCCTGCGGTCCCACTTTTTCTTTTTCGTTTGTTTCTTTCGCCGCAACCCTCGATCTTTCTCATACACGAAGCGCCTTCTGCGTGCGCGCTCGCGCTTCCCGCGTGTAACCGAGCAGGCCGCGCGACTAATTCATTGGGACACCGTTTTTACGCTCGACTAGCGCAACAACGAGACTGTCGGAGGCAACGGTCGAGGCGCCTTGACAGCTCGCCGTCAAGAGAGACCTCACAGGCGCCCTGATCGTTTCTTCTTCCTCGCCAGGCCTCGCTTCGACGCTGAGCCTTCCTCTGTCAGAGGAATTTCGAAGCCCCGCTTTAATTTCTGACTACAAATTGCTCCATTAATAGGGAATTTCTTTGGGATCCGGCGCCGCTTCGTCTTCGCGACTCGATTTGTATCTCCGATGCCCACCGCGGAATCTTCAATATTTTAATAATCACGAAAAGAAAAAATAATAATAAATAAATAAATAACAGATAGTAAATGAAGAAGTCTCGGGAGCCCGGGCTTTGGGACAATTAAGACGACGCCGGGGATGTCTCTCCCGAGGACGGGGGGCGTACAAAGGGAAATTAGTGAACAGCCGGGAATACACTGTACGCTGTAATAACGCGAGAGGGAAAGAGGAAGAGGAGAAGGGTCCAGGAAGAGGCTGCGAGGCGAAAACGAAGAATGGATGGGAAGCGGGCGAGGCGCGATGAGCCCCGAGGGGAGCCGAGCCCGGGACCGCGCTCGAACTTCTTAGCGACTTAATTTCGGCCTCTGGGCTCATGCATTTTTCACGAACTATATTGGAAATTCCACCTGAATATTCTCCACTCGATTATTCGAAACACGAGTCAACGCGCTCGCCTTATTTATCGACTGATGCTCCCCCCCCCCTCGGCCGGTCCCGTGCCATTCTCATTCGCTTTATTCATTCTTTCGTTCTCCTACGCTTCTCTTCGTTCTCCAGCTCCGACTCTCTCGATTTCTCTCCATCCCTGTCTTTTCATTCCTCGTTCTCTCGTACAACGCAGATTTGCAAGTCAATGGAAACTCCGGGAAGTTATCGGCCTATCCATATCTCCCGCGTTCTTTTCTCATGCGAAGAAAAAGAGGAATCTCTCTTTCTCTGTCTGCGCTGTGGGCTCCTATCCGGGCCGTATCCGAGAGTGAGCCTCCTCCGGGACATGCCAACTCTCGACTCCTTTTTCTCGGACGAAAGACTCTCGCTTTTTTCGACCGCTCGTCGCCGAACCTTCGAATTCTCGCGACGCGCATTGATTGATTGGAGACGCGTGGCTCGCGCCACGCGCATCGGCGCTGTTCGCGTTACACGGTCAAGAAAACTTCTTGCATCTAACAAACACTTCTCCGCAAACGTTCACGAAATTTTTTTATTGGATTTAAGAATTTTTATTTTGTCATTTTTTTCATTGGAAATTTAACATTTCCATTTAAATAATAACGCTTTTCGATCGAAGGGCTCAAGTCGATGGCCTTTGACAATGTATATATGATTATTGTTAGGTCATTTAGTATAAGATAATAGATGTGAAAAAAGGTATAGCATTGTCAATAAATTTTATTTTACTGCTACTAATAACTTTTTTTTGGTTACAACAAACACGTCTCCGTAAACGTTCACGGACTTGCTTTTTCTACTGGAAATTTAGAATTTTTATTTTGATATTTTTTTCATTGAAAATTTAACATTTCCATTAAAATAATAATGCTTTTCGATCGAAGGGCTCAAGTCGATGGCCGTTGACAATGTATATATGACTATTGTTAGGTAATTTAGTACAAGATAATAGATGTAAAAAATGTACAGCATTGTCAATAAATTTTCTTTTACTGCTACTAATAAGGTTTTTTTTGTTACTGTACCGTATTAAATTTCGCTGGTGAACGGTTTCACGTGAAACATCCGCCAATTGAAATCGAACGGTATAAAATTGAATTTGCATTACAAAATGAAAAAACGTTTTTTTTTTTAAACAGGTTTTATTTTCAGGAAACTGAAATCGACGCACGGACAACAAACCGAGCGATAATGATCGTAACGACGGAGAGTTTTCGGATGGGTTCATCGACGCCGCGCCGGGCTTATCGGTGAGTCTATCTGGCTCTGTGAGCTTCATTTTCGCGTTAAAATTCGAATCGTACAGCCAGTAACTGTCATGAGCGGTCGAGCGAGCCATAGAAACCGGTGGAACAAAAAGTACCCGCGTCTCTTTCCCACCGGCCCGTTATCATATCGACCTCGAAATATAGCTCGCTCTGGCATGAATATCAGCCCCCCATGCCCTCCCCCCTTCCCCCCATGCCCCTCGAAATGGAGTAAAACGATAACGCGAGAGCGCATTCGGGAATTAAACCGCATCACATTCCCTCTCCCGTACCGGGATTAATGCGTGAAATATTATCACGGAAATACTGCAGAATATATATGCTTCTTGCATATGTACCGTAAATACACACATACATATATATATATACACACCCGTTATTTAATATACTTATTATTCAAACTCATTATAATCCGTTTTATAAATTTCCCCATATCTCGCGGTCAGCACGCCGTTCATGCGCGATTCGCCGCACAATACAGTTCGTGTGCGGCGAATAGAATCAGCTCGACCGTGCTTCGATCGAGTTTCGGTGAAAAATTGGATTAGATAAATCTCGGGCAATTACGCCGTTCTCGAATCTCCCGCGGGGAGAGCATATAGCAGTTAGCGGGTCGGCCGAGCGTTTTGATTTCGCAATCGGCAATGACAGGTTACTTAGCGGCAATTAGAAACGGCCTGACTAACAATAAGGCGACTAACTAGTGCGATTGCGGGGCTCGCGCGTTCGGTAGCTCGACTTGGACGTCGAGATATGGCGATCCGACGATTAGTCTTGTGTTTCTCTCTATCATTAATCCCCCGAGTCCGCGAGTGTCCGGCGAAACCGATTGCCGGCGCCGCGATTTCACGCGTCGACGCCGTAATGATAACGTTGCATTGATTGATTTAATTAATTATTTTTTTTATACTTTGACAATTAATTAATGGATTAAGTGAATTTTTTTTGGAAATTAGAAGCTTTAAGCTTCACTACTATTAAGTTATATACATTGATATAATATAAATAATATATATAAATGTAACGACCGGGCGAATGAGTAACGCGCGTATTTAGTTTGGGGCCGGATATTATTAATACAATCGCATCTAAATATCCCGAGCATGAACTGTCACACGTCTGTTCGGTCAGATGTTTCAGTCCAGACTGTTTAACATGACGATCGATCTCATATCGATCGTCCGTTCGTTCGTCTAATGTCAAACCTAACTAATACCGTGTGTCTTAACGAATAATCAGCTACGATATTCGTTACAATATATACATTGAAATAAATAAAAATATTCTCATCAACCGACTAATAACTGATCGAAGATGGTCATGTGAAACAAGTTCTCAGCGTGTCTCTCTCGCTCCTCCGAGAGCGCCACTGATGCTATCTCTCTCGCACACCATAGTCTTTCACATGCTCTTAATCTGTTTACTCCCATGGGGAGGCACCGAACGGTTTACCAAACGAGTGTCTTGCACGGAGGATAAATCCGGAGACATTCTCCGCCGCATGCTCTCGAAACGTAACGAATGGAATTTTTTTTTCTCGACACTTCGACAATTAACCCTTCACGTATCAGATCCTTATTCAACGAGGACCTAGAATTGGCCAAGAAGCAAACTTCGAACGATCCGATGAACAAGTGAATGTGCTAAAAAAATCTAAAAATCCACAGCGTATCTTAAAGTGTTGTTTTTTTTATAATGCAAAAGAACCGTTTTCGTACTTAAAAGAAAGCATGGTCGCTTGCGATCGGCAAAAATCTCCAGTACTCGAAGGGGTAATTAATTAATTAGTTAACTTTTTTTTGGAAACTAGAAGCTTTGAGCTTGAGTACTATTACGTTACACCCGGAAAATTAATTTATATGACGAACATTCACAATTAAATATTTATTTCGTTTAAATAAATATTTTAATTGATTAAATTGAATATTTATTTTAAATAAATAAATATTTTGAACCAAATAAATTATTTTTCTGGGTGTATAGACGTTAATGATTTACGGGAGTTGAGATAAATAAAAATATTGTCCGCGCCCGACTAATAACTGCTCGAAGATGGGGATGCTCTTAAAGCGTCCGATCATCGGTACCTTAATCTTAATCTGTTTATTCCCGTGAGGAGACACCGAACGGGTATTCGAGCCAGCCTCTCGCACGGAGGATAAATCCGGAGATATTCTCCGCTGCATGCACTGGAAGCGCAAGGTGAACACGATTTTCGCGAGGACTATAACTTCTCGAAACGAGAACCCTTATAACCCACGAGAAGCTATATACTTCCTAGGCGGCGAGCAACAGCCTCGAGATCCTAATTCCTAAGCAAAGTTTAGCCAAGCCGGCGCCGGTGCAGCGCAGGTCTCTATGATTTATCGGTCTGCTCTCTCGCCCGGCTCGACTTCTCGTCCACCCAGAACTCCTCGAGGGGGCCATGTGCCCTGCTCCTCATGTGCATGTACTTCTGTGGTAGTTATATCGTCGTTATGTGTAAACTCCCAGTATTCGTGCGCGTGAAGCTTTCGTCTTCGGAGAATTAGCGTTTTATACCCCATATCTTCCGTAGCTTGTACGTATGCGCGATTCGAGCGAAATATTCAGGTTATTCGTTCGTCCTATTTCTTCGGCGAATTTTTGGCGGGGCATTTAATCGAAATAACAAATTCGTAAAAAATAAATGTGATTTTAAAAAAGTAAAAATCATAGACGCTCGGGTGGATGTGCATTGACCAAAGGATATAATAAAAATTACCAGTCGTCTAAGAAAAATTTGCTCTATTTCTAAGATGAATCTTCGACAGGGCGTTTGAGTGAAATAACACATTCGTGAAAATAAATATAATTTTTAAAAATGAGAAATCATAATCACTCAGGTGCATGCAACCGTACTCTGAGCGGGGCATTGTAATTAAAAATGACGTCTTCTTGTTCTTCAACAATTCAACAATTCATCCAGGCCTTTAGGGCCACAGTGAAGGGGATCCAGATTGGCCAAAGGAAAAACCGCGCCGGTCAATGTTACCACGTCGAACAAATTACCAATTACTTGAAAAAAATTACCATAGCTTATGGTATTACGTAACTGGGGCGTAGGCTTTGGCAGAAAATGCCAGAGTCTAAAAATGTTTACAATAATGTCTACGAAACATGCTTATAAAACCTGGCACTTCCTGCCATAGGTGGCAGCATCGTTCCGCACTACCATGTGCTATGGTAAGTTTTCATAAACGATACAGTAGTCATTTTTGCTAGACACTTCTCTCAGTGCAACCAATGTACCCGGTAACTTTACCACGGAAATATCGACAGCAACAATTTACCGGTAAATTTACAGCGCTACTTAATTTTTATTCGAAATTTTATTAAAAATTGTACCGACGAATCTATTTTTAAAAAATGGACTTTCGTACATAAAGAAGTTCGTTTTTCGTAGTTTCGCACGGAGAGGCTGAATTCTTTTCCCTCCCGGGTCCAGCGAATGTTATCCTCTTCGAGAGCTCTAACTTCTTTTTTGCTGCCTCCTTTTCACTCTAGCCTCGTTCGGCTTCGAGCGGGAGTGCTGTTCGAGGTCTTCATCGGGGTCCAAAGTCCCGAGATCGCGATCTCGGTTCGAACCCGGTATATGTCCATTCGATTCCCAGCATCCCAGCATCCCGTTTGGTCCATGCAGAGCGCGGCGGGCTGCAAGCTCTTCTTTGCGGCACTCGCTCTCTCTTGATGTACGGGCTCTCTTGCTCGCTGTTCTCGCCGCGTGCCCCGGGACAACGCTCACGGGTCCCACAGGGTCGATCGTAAAAGTTTGACACCGAAAAAATGACCGGGAGATGCCAGCGAAACACAGAGAGACGGAGAGAGAGCGAAGGAAAAAAAGCGAGCAGCGGTAAGACTCATCGAGTTTTATGAGTTTAGTTTTCAAAGGGGCGTGCCCTTTCCGCCCGCAACGCCTGCAACGCGAGAGAACGTTTTTATTTTTCTCTCCCTCCTTCATTCGCGTTTTTCTTTATTTTTTTTTGTTTCTTTGTTTTTTTT
>JAPYZD010001564.1:0-30121 GCA_030522725.1 Ichneumoninae sp. B BG-2022a
TGCGGTACTTTGGTTATTTGTTTTTCTTTTTTTTTTTTGTTCGCTTTACATATACATATATTATATATGTATATATAATATACTCTCTTTTTTATTCCCTCTCTCTCGCTCTCTCTATCACTTTTTCTCTCTCTCTCTCTCTCTCACACACACACAGACGCGCTCTCACTCTCACTGTTTCGTCGACGGGAGAACGGCGCTACGGAGATGCGATTTGAACACTGGAGTCGGTGGTGTGGGGCGCGAGTAGCGGCATTTATATATCTTTTTTTATACTCGTGTGTACTCGTATATTCCCTATGTCCAGGGTGCGCGCAGAGTACCAAAAAGAGTCCACTCTTCGTACGAAAAAAGGAATCGCGACGTCGCGCGAACTCGCTTGAACATTTTTTTCTTTTTTTTTTTCGTTACGTTCTTACTTGGTTCTTCAACATATATTTTTTTTTGTTTGCTTTGAAACTTCGTTAATTTCCTCATTGGACTCATGTGCTCGAGTCTGTCGCGCTTTTTGTCCCCCTAATATTTCGTATTCGTTGGCGCAACGGGGCACGAGTGCACACCTCTCGCACACGCTGACGGTCAGACGGGATTTTCTTTTAATTTTATCCTTTTTGTTCTTCTTTATTCCTTCTGTCTCTTCTTCCCTCGTTATATTCAGTTAACGCGAGGCTGCCGACGTACTCTTGTTCCGTTGTTGGGTCGGTTTTTTTTTCTATTGTTGTTGTTCCTTGCTGTCTCGAGCTTGCTAAACGCGGAGCAGGAGGCCTACGCCAGATTATAACGCAGGGAACCGCTGCTGATGCTCTTCAACAATATGCCCAGCACTGGCCGCCACGCTGCCACCGTCTCCTTTACTGCAAATTTCAAACGGGATGTGTCATTTTTTTTTTCCAAACTTCAAACATTTTTTCAACAATTTCAAACGAGACGTAATTTTCAAACTTCAATCATTTTTTCGAAATTTTCGAAAGAGACGTATCATTTTTTTTCCTACACTTGAATAGCGTTTTTTGAACTGCGTGAAATCTATTGGCGTATCGGTCGTTGGCCAACTTTTTTAACGTGCTGAAGAGCATTCAGGAATAAAGACGGTAGTTAACTTTGTGAATGTGCGATCAGATGAGAAGTCTTATTAAGATTTTTCTTTTGACCGTGCATGTCGATGGCTGTTAAAAAGTTGATTGCCGTTTTTGATACCGACCGGACTCGGGTTGGGCGGGGCAGGTAACGTTTCACTTAATCTCAACAGCTGTCTAAGGTACTGAATTTTTTAATTATAGATTAAGGTAACAGTACGAATGCTCGGACACTCCTATGCAGATTTGATTTATTCCGAATCTATGTATTAGAAATCCAATTTGACACTTGCAATCGTATCAAAAAATATTATTTGATGCACACAAAAAAGTTATACAAGGTTTGAGCTTAAATGATTTTCTATTGTTGCATTTTGTTAAAAGACGGACGATACATTGTCCGGAAATTGGTATAAACTGCCTTTCCCAAAGACGGTCTGACGACTTTTTCCGCGTCGTCGTTCTGGGCCATTCGAATATTTGGTGGACTGATTCACAACTTTTATTTCATTTTGTGATTTTTCCATCGTGGTGGAAAATTAAAATATCGAATAAACCTTGCAAAACACTTGTCACGGCGATGACGACTTTATAAAAACAATAAAAACGTCGTCAGACAAAGTTGCCGCGCGACAAAATACTCAAATACCCCAGAATGACGTCGCTGAAAGGAATTCTTTCGGTTAATATGAACTAGTTGAATTCGTACATCAGAATTCCCGAAATCTATGATTGCCCTTTATCGTCCAAGCATTGGTACCTTTACCTTACGGAGCATAGCCTCACCTAGTAGTCAGACGTCAGTCTCAATGCTCACGCTGGCTGGGTTGATGTTGTTGTTGTGACGGGGATTGCTGTTGGGCTTTTTAGTAACCTCTGGTTGCGTCAACAGTATACCCTCCCCCAGCTCAACTATGTCTGACGATGACTCCGACAGCGAGCTCTTCTTCATGTGTTGACCTGTCACAGATTTGTGTTTATTATAATTCCTCCTTTCCTCCACATATTGGAAAACTAATCTATACGACTAATGGGCCTTTGTCGGGAGAAGGCACAACGAATTTGTCAATTATTTTCCATCAATCGCATCAACTCATCCACTTGTACGAGACGGTTTTGTGGTAAAATTTGGCTCGCTGTAAATTCCCGACTAATTCGTCGATAAAAAATAATAGATTTTTAACAATTTTCCACTTGACTCGGGAACTCACTGAAGCCTCCTCTAATCCACTTACGACTACTGGATATACCCTTTTCGGCGTAACGTTACAGGCAACGACAGGGCGAGAGATTGTGCAAGGAGGGAGTGTAAGAAATACGGGTAGGAGACACGCTTGTAACCCGATACGGGTACGAGGTGACGAATCAAGTAGCACCTTGTCTCCTGTGGCTTCGTAAGTAAAAGGATTACCGAACGCAAAGCTCTTTGGTGTCATCTCAACGTGCCGCCACCATCGTCGCGTGGCATCGGGGTTGCCTTACAATAGTCCCTTCTACCCTCGTCGTTATCGTCAATTATCGTCCAACAGCGTCGAATGATTAGAAAATAATTATACCCGTTTTTTTTCCACGACTCAATTGTTTTTTTACCGTCGCCTCGAGCACTTCTTTGTGAGCTTATTCGATCAACCTCGCTTACACCTTTCTTTCTTTAAAATCACAGACATTCCTCGTGTCACGTTTGTTTGGTATTCACAGTTGGTTTAACCGATTCGCGTGCCGCGATAAACCGTTGAATGTACCTATGCCGTGCTATG
Organism: Ichneumoninae sp. B BG-2022a; assembly: GCA_030522725.1. Lineage (NCBI taxonomy): Eukaryota > Metazoa > Arthropoda > Insecta > Hymenoptera > Ichneumonidae > Ichneumoninae sp. B BG-2022a. The sequence goes on from JAPYZD010001564.1 coordinate 2,834, forward strand.
ATAAAGAAATGATAACAAGCCCACGCGCTGAGCTTACCAGCCGACTCAGCATTAATCACCCGCTGTGAGGACTGCCGCTCGGACTCCGAGGCAACAATAGCTCGGAAGGAGCTGACCAAATCCGAGCGACCTTAGCCGAGTGGCATTTCTCCACGCTTCTCGCATCTTGGAGGTAAATCGTTTTCAACCCTTTCGTAGGGCCTTGCCAAGTTACAAGTGTGTTCTTTTTTTCAATTAAGGTAGTACGAGCACGAAGTCGATTATTATGTACAATGACAATTTATAGGTAATGTTAGAAACAATGCACACAGGATTGTGTCTGTAAAGATTCAAGGAAATTTACCGGTTATTTAAATACATCAATCCAAAGTCGACATATTTAGCATGGTTTCTTGTTGAAAAAGGATCGTGATCGCGATCTTGTTCAGTTTTATTTGTATTTTGCGACATGCATCTAATATAGAAACAATAACCGTAATGTGATCCGGATTATTCAAAGATGTTGGCCTTACCGAATGTTTCAATGAGAATTCTTTAAAGAGGATTGGTTAGCAGGCGAAATCCTACTTAAGGGCTCAATTTTTTAATATGTTGTACACGAGCTCTGTACGCATATATTTCTCACTCAATGATTTATCTCAAATATTCTTTGTAGATGAAAAATTGATCATATAAATTTTGAGAATCAATAATTTACAAATTTATTATCGAGTGCGAAATTTTACTGAATAAACAGTCTGTCAACCGACGTGAGCTAAAATTAGTCCTGTCTTAATAACTAAAAGTTCCCAAAGATTGCTATCAGGTAGTGTTATATACAGTAGTAGGCAATTGAAGTGGAACAAGGGTATTTTGGCGAAAGTATACGTGAAAGGTTCCAACTTTTGCCAAACTGGCGAAAAATATCGTGTTCCACTTCAATTGCCTACTACTGTATACATGCAAAATAATACTCATATTTATATCATCTACTATCATATTACTATTTTCATCGCAACTTCAATCGCGACACTTAAAAATTTTCACAGTACAACTCTCATTTGACTCCCTAATGTGCAAGTACTACCTTAATCGTATAGAAAGGTTTGCAGTTGTTGATATTTTTTTCTCGCTTCGATTCAATGAAAATATTAGCTATGCTCAGAATAAAATGTACTGAAATCGTGAAAACTTCTTCTACAGGGGAATTTGGTAGCTTCTCGTCGCAAGGTGCATTTTTGTCACAAAACTTTGTTTGCTATTTTTGTAATTATGATTTCAGTTTATTCGTTGACATACCTATAGTGCCAGGGAGATACGGACAGCTGGTAACGTGATTGAAGTTCTGCGACTGCATCTCTTCCTGGTCAGTCTCACGGTGATAGAAGTAATTGAAGTTGGAGACGATAACTGGTACGGGTAGGGCGATCGTCAGTACACCAGCAATCGCGCAAAGCGAACCAACGATCTTTCCCCAGACTCCCACGGGCCTGAAACACACGAAAAAAATTCGACACATTCAGTGATAACGGTCTAATGTATTTTTGAGAATTTTCTTTTTTTCGTTTTTTTTTTGTGCGAGGTGTGGTGTCTATTTTTGTGTGCCGTGTCGAGTGTCGCTCTACTTGCGGGAGGCTCATCTGCGAGTTATTACACATATAATTACTAGTGTTTAATATAGCTGCTTCGTCTAGTTCGTGAGCTGGCTAATTGTTTGCTAATTTCTCTTTTTTTTACTAAATTCTATGTAACAATATAGGCTGGCTGAGACTCGAGACTCGCAAACAACAGGCTTGGTCTCTGCTCGATTTATCGTGATGATCCATCGGATTGGTACATCCTCGCGTGTCGGAGGCAGTCCCAGTCTACACAACACGGCATAACGTTCCACATTTTGTCAGTGAAACAATTAGTATAATTTTCATCGATATAATTAATCACTAAAAAAAAATCACATCCATTTGTTCACCGATTTGTTTTTTAATTAATTTGAAATTCAATAAATTCTTTATTACCCCTTTTTTCGAATACGCAATCATAACGGTGCTGCCTCTAACTTCGTCACGAAAAAATCGCGGCATGTGCGAATTCTGCGTTACTTATATACGTGCGACTGCAAATTAAACGTGTTTTCTTTATTTCGTACTTCCGTTTTACTCTATAACAATGCTCCTGTAACGGATATTAATATTCTAGACAACGATCGATTATTCGATCGACACTCAAATCGTTCGATTTGAGCGTCTGGCATCATTTTCTTTTTTTCTTTTTAGGCGAACAAGATGATATCGTAATTCGTGTAAGTAGTTTAGTAATAGTAGTAGTGGTAGCAGTAATAACAGTAGTTAATGGTAAACGTGGTTGCATGGAACATTCCTTGTGGGTGTTGGTCGAATACGGACGGAAGCCCTCGGTCCGCCCACCACCGATCAAACAATTTTATTTTAGTTTATTTTATTTTTTTTGTATACTTTCTCTCTTTCTTTTTAATTTTTTAAAAAAATGTTATATTATTCGTGTGTAACATGAAAACAGTGATAATATTCAAATAGCATGCCCTCTCTCAGCATTCCGGGTTATCGAACTTGAGGCGCATGCATTAAAGTGGTGAGGCTGTGTCCACTCTGGCACTCTAAAGCGGTACCTCGGAAAATTCTTTGTTAGAACGAGACGTACGGATTACGGATTATTTCGTTACTACTATTGTTAATTGTTTTAAATAATCAACCGCCTGCTGTCTCGTTTTCGATCAATCACGTGCGGCAACTTTTTATCGGACGTATACATTTTGTCCTCGTCGCTCTAATAGTTCCGTATTCTTTTTTTTATTATTCTTTATCGTTTCTTTTTTACCGATAACTCGAGAATTCGAGGCCCGAAAACTCGTGTGTTGAAGCAGAAATATCGAAGCTGTAAAAACATTACCCAATGTATAATTATATATTTTGCTAAAGTACATTTTTTGCGTTTGGCAATAACAGCTCCGATAAAATTTCAAAAAGATAGTTTTTATTTTTATTTTTATTTGCTTTCGTTCAGTCTTCGATATGCCGATCATCACAGTCAGTTTCAATATCGTCGTAACAATGACGTTGGACGTATTTTTTTCTCGAATTTACCATAACGGTATTACGAGTCAAATCGTTTGGATGCGCCGTAACGACGAATCTCGTCCTCGTGGAGCTTGGCTTAATGACGTGTTCTTTTTTTTGGTAAGAAAATCGTGTCACCGCATTTGGTTTGGACACGTGTGCAAATGTTAACGCGAGGCACGGTTACACAGTTCAAATTAAACAATTTACTCCTCGAAACGTTTCGTCGCAAACGCGAGGAACAAAGAATTTTCCCCGAATGAAACGTAAACTTTTTTTTGTCGGGCAGCTAATAATAGTGAACCGCTTCGTTCCCCGATAAAATTTCATGTCTCTATTTTTTTTCGCTTCCTTTTATTTTCACAGTATAACAAATTTTGTTCGCTTGCAAAGAATCGTGATAATAATAAGAAAAAAAATTAAAGTTGACAAAATTTTGTGTTACTTTTATGACCAATTGAATAGTTTAATGATAATTTGAAAGAAAAAAATATCTGACTTGTTACCATAGAGGAATGAATCAAGTATTGGAATTTTTTAAAAATTTTCATCGATAATGGAAACAAAAAAGGGTAATTACGAAACGTTGCACTTTAAGGGATGCCCGACGCGCAACAATGTTCGCATGGTGAATGAACGTATGGGGCATCTATAATAATAATAATAGTATTAATAATAATAATAATAATAATGATAATAATAATAATCATACTAATGATATCAATAATAATAATAATAACAATAATAATCATAATGATAATATTAATAATAATAATAGTAATGAAAATAACATAGAAGAAAAAAATCATTGATATGAAAATTGATCCTAATCATAAAAAGGTCGAAGCGGTAGTCAGTAGAATGATAGTGACGTGTCATAAAAGTTATAATTGATACTCAAATTGTTCTACGATGTTGGCAGGACATTTCTAGCGATGGAGCTCAATATAATTGAAAGGAATAAACAAATAAATAGATAAAATAACCGAAAAGTTCGAGAAAACGGCCAAGGCGAGTAGACTGCTGTAGTTGGATTAAATGAGTGGCGAAATGATAAGAAAAAACTGCTTTGTTCAAACTCTCAAAATTTAATTGACCATGACCCTTCGAAACGTGAAACTCGTTTCCAGTCATACTCGGCACAATGCGACTGAGAACGATTGCCATGTAACCGATTTAAGTCAGAAATAAATCTGCAAATAATAGAGGCAAGGTATTCCAATGTTTGTTATTTCGTCAAATTTTATCAGATCTATCCAACGTAACGTTGTTATGTGACATTCGTACTGATGTACGAAGTGCTAATTCGAAATTACACGTTTGACAATGCCGCGTTTCATCGATGAAACAAAAAGGTTTCCTTAATGCAGAAAACATTTATAGCGATGCATTTATCAAAGGGTAGCAAAATTTCTATGAATTCTCGAAAAGCTATAATATCATGCAATTTTTTTTAAATTTTTAAGCCATCGCCCGATTTGAGTCTATGATGGATTATTTTTTTATGTTGAAAGACAGTCTGACGACTTAACACGCTGCTTAATGGATCATTTCTTCTCGATCAGGCCTTCCGTCGGTAGAGACAGTCGCTGAACAACTTTAACGCCTTTTGTCCAAAATAACTTCTATATTATATAAGCAGCTAAGATTATATAAAAAAAATTGGCCTCGTTGAATTCACAGAGTGTCTTTCAACAAAAAAAAAACAAGCCATTGCACACGAAAAATCGGATAAGCTGATTCTTGTGTTAAAAAAAAGAGGCACTAACATCGCTGTAAACTAGGCTACCCTTTGACAAACTTACCGTCGCTGATCGTATCGTAACATTAAGGACGCACAATTTATTCCAAACGGAGATTGTCACTAATGTCTATTGCATTTTGAAAGCTCGTGGAAAGCATGTTTTTTTTCTCAAATCTCATTACCCATCCGTCGGTACTGCACCAGCCGATCGTCCTCAAACAGGGTGAAGTAAGTAAAGAAGAAAAAAAAACAAAATTCAAAATAATAAGATCAATCCTTGTCAAAGATCGCGCTGTTATAGAACAAATTGAAAGAAATAAAAAAAAAAGGAAAAAATTGGCGGCGCAGAAAAAAAAACGATAAAAAAATTAAAGAAACAAGTCTGATCTGAGGTCGTGATGCGAGTAATAGAGTAGTTAATCCAACCAACCATTTAGTGAACCATACAAACGAACAACTCAATAGGAGCATACTGTGGCATTAACTAAAATGTTAATGAAAGTGAGTACATCATACGTCATGTCACCATAGCCCACGGTCGTCATCGTGACAACGGCCCACCAGAACGCGTCCGGAATGGACTTGAAGAACGAATTCTCGGAGCCGGCCTCCGCGAAGTAAACCGCCGATGAGAATAGCACCACACCTGCAAGACAATGGAAAAAAGGCGTTCAGACATATCATTTCTTGGAGTGTACCTCATGTCCCCGTAGCCCACGGTCGTCATTGTGACCACCGCCCACCAGAACGCGTCCGGTATAGATTTGAAGAAGCTCTCCTGTGATCCGGCCTCCGCGAAGTAGACCACCGAGCTGAACAGGATCACCCCTGAAACATGACCTCGCCACTACTATCTTTGCCACATTGGACAGAACTATTTTTTTCAATCCTTTTCGCGATAAAAAAAAAATTGACAATATCCGTTCGGCCATTCCATGACAGCCTCGGACGACTCAATGCCATTTCTACAAAATTTTACTTATCCGTTATTCCCTAGCGTTCGGTATCAATATTCATTCTGATAAACTGGCACAGATTAACCGTCTATCGTGAATTAATGTTTCTTTACCTCACCATATTCGACGGCCCCAACGGCGAAGACGCTATCGAGTTAAGATTACTTAATTAATGAAAAATCAAAGTTTATACAAAAATTAGTAACAAAAGCGTGAACAAAAGTGCCAAAAGCTGTAAATAGTTTCTTGTGCTCTCAAAAGTGCCTTTTGAGATCGACAATACCTTAACGTTTTCATAACCGCTGTAGTCTAATGCCTCCCCAACTATGTTCTAACGACTATGTAGCTTTACATTAGAGGGTTAATCTGGCTTTTATTTTAATTTTTTGGTTCAGCAAAAAGACTCAAATATTTTCGCAATTACTCTCGCTCAATCTAAAGCAGGGGGCATTTACCTTAACCCAATAATTTGACGGCTGGCTATTTTTGGTTTTTTAAATATCTATGTCATTAATAAGATTCTACGTTGATTAAATGACGTAAAAAATCGATGCTTTACCACACCGTTTTCGAGATATTTAGGCTGAAGGTTTGGATGGTTTACACAGGACATATAGGCAGACGTGCAAGTTTCTGTGAACAATAGAAATTCATCGGTCGAATATGAATCCCTTGATGCAGGTGGGAAGAAGCAAAAAATTGCCTATTCGATAACATACCAGTTCAAGTCTCCCATTTTTTTTTTTTTTTTAATTTTTTTTACCGACCCCATATTTTAACCAGTTACCATGGATCACTCAGTTGACACGTTTTAACCACCCTCGCAAGCTCGCATGCACTGAGCTCGGAGACAATTATAATATGTTCAACGTCCTCGGTTTTATCGGCTGGTTAATGTGTGGAGACGGACGTTGTGACTTTCCGCATTAATTATACAGAAAGAGTTTGATCTTTCGGCGCCGATCTCTCTCTATCTTCACCGGATGCCCTTTTTGATATCATGACCTCTCTTCCTCGAATACCAACGTAAACCAATGCCAATTCCGGGTTTCTATCCGAGCGTTAATCCAAACTATCGTATCGCTACAAATTTCGTCGTACAATTTCTTTTTGTATTATTTTTTTTTAATTGTATGAGAAAATTTACAGTACTCGATAAAATAGTTTCGAATATTTATCGGATAGAATTATTCGCGGTATTACATACGTGCAGGAGTTGGCACTGGTCAAGAACTTCGTCAAGCGAGGCACTAGTTCTCGATTTCAAAAAATCAAATTTCTCTCCTTAATATATCAAAGTCATTGCAAAAATAGATAATTAAAAAAAGAAGAAAAGAAAAGGTAACAATTATCTTAACGGTTCAACAATACTCTGACCGATTCAAGCAAAAATTTTACGGCAATTAAAGATAAAAAAAAGAAAGAACTGAACCGACGAAATAATAAAAAAAACGTCAGCCAATTTGAGCCCGAGTGGACAATCAAATAGTTGCAAACGACAATCAAAATAGAAAATCATAGATTTTCCTTTTCAACCCGATACAAAGCGTGGATAACAATCTTTCTTTTTTTTGTTGTTCCTTTTACCAAAAGAAGCACTCGCAGCGGTGCATAGACAGGAATAATTAATGATTATTAAACAACAAATAATAATAATAAACACGCGTTTACGAAACATTTACGTAGACGTACCCGAACGAAGAGTGAAGTGATTAGTGTTCGAGAAGAAGTAAAAGACTTACCGATGAAGAGGAAAAAGATGAGCAGGCCGAGCTCTCGCATGGAGGCCTTTAAAGTTCGTCCAAGTATTTGGAGGCCTTTACTGTGCCTGGACAACTTAAATATTCGGAACACCCTGACCAGTCTGATGACCCTTAGTATCGCGAGGGACATTGCCTGGTTAGTGCTCTTGTCCTGCGGGCTGACCGGAGCCTTCGGCAGGTCTAGTTGATTATCCTTTCCGGCAATCACCGTGCCTAATGTGATGAAGTACGGAATGATCGCGATGATGTCGATGAAGTTCATAAGGTCACGGAAGAAATTTAGCTTATTTGGGCAGGCGAGGAAGCGCACCGATAACTCGAACGTGAACCAGATGATACAAATAGTCTCTATTAGGAAGAACGGGTCCGTTATGTCCGGCACTTCATCCTCTTCTATCTTCGTGCCGTTCGTCGTAGTGTTGAACACTTTGTAATGCTTGAACTCGGGCAGAGTCTCCAGACAGAATATCACGATTGAGAGTAGGATCACGAATACGGAGATGATCGCGACGACTCTCGCACCTTGCGAACTCTCCGGATACTCGAATAGTAGCCACACTTTCCTTTGGAGCTCATGCGATGGCAGCGGTTTCTCTTCCTCCTTGATAAATCCTTCGTCCTCCCTGGATATATAAAATTTAAATATTGCTTTGAAAAGTAATCTTACCTATCTTCGCTTCCGATTCCACGGACACACGGATTCTTTTTTTTTTTTTTCACAGACAATCCAATGCGGAAACTCTTTCGCTCTCTCTTTTTTTTTCAATTGTAGCTGACAACAGATTGACGAACAACACCGAATAAAAAAATCAATTAAAAAAAGGAGACACACAACGTTAGCCAGGTAAAGACCGTTTACCTGAACTTGTTGGTGGCCAGCTCCCCCAACTCGTAAAACTTGATCTCCTCAGAGAAGACATCAAGCGGTACGTTGACGGGACGACGGAGCCGGCCACCGCTCTGATAATAGTAAAGTATCGCATCGAAGGAGGGCCGATTCCTATCGAAGAAATATTCGTTGCGTAACGGATCGAAGTATCGAATCCGCCTTGCCGGATCGCCGAGTAGCGTGTCCGGAAACTGGTTCAGCGTACGCAGCTGTGTCTCAAACCGTAACCCGCTCACCTGGAAAACGACATTTACAACATTAGATTACATTCACTGTTGTCAACGACGCGACTCCTTAATAAAAGTCCTTTTACAAAATTATTTTTTAAAATATTTTTTAAAAATTCCTTCAAGGGTGGGAATCGAAATATCTCCCATGAGCGTTGGGAACGTGTCAACGTCACACTTCGTCCATAAAATCAAAGAACAAAAAGTACACTGAGAAAAGAAATCGATGGGTCAACAAAATGAGCGATTAAGGGTGGCGAAATTTTTGGTTGATCGAACGAAATCGTCATAGTAAGTAGAGGAACCTTTGATTTTACGGCCTGTTACTTTAATCAAGAAAGTATTCCCTTCGATCTACCAAACATGTGTTTTGCCACCGCTAAGCGCACATTTTTTTTGATTCAATTGATTTTTTTTTCTGTGTGTCACTTATCGGCTATTCCAACCCGCGGGGAAAAAAGTTATTTTTCTATAAATTAAAATCAGTGGCAATGTTATAAAAACGTCCGCTAACGATGGCCTGGAATCGCCGACGACGCTTTAATCCCTGTGATTTTATAGTAAAAACTTCTTCGGACACGTATCGTTAGTCGTAAAATAATTTTTATTACGATTCGACTTTCTTACTCTAACTGGATTAACGTAGCGGGACCTTTACAAGCCTCTGGCGGTACACAACTACGCTGTAATCTGCACAGAGATTTTCGGAATTAGATCGATCCACTTGGAGCAATTAGGTGCTCGGAGGTATTAAGCAGAGTCGGGCTTGGTCAATGTAAATTACTGTCTTCCGCACGGCCTAATTCGAATATCCTGGAGCACGGGAGATTTATGGAGAACAAGGGAGGCGACGGAACGAGGAATAATCTTTTTTGTCAGTTTTTATATAATTACAAAGGAGGAAGGGGATAAAAAAGGAAGCGGGACAACATCGTCGACCGGCAACTGTAATTGGCGCAATGCGGTCGTGTCGGCCGAGGACGGATAATCCCCTTTCGCACAATACGACCTTGCTACTATATTCCACTCCAGATTCCAAGATGAACTTGGACACCGGCCAAATGATGTGTCTAGGTCACTTCTCGCTCAACCCCCTCACTCGTGTCTTCGGATAATCTTGCACGCAAAGCTCCAAGTTCCGACAGAGGAGATATAATGTGCTCTAAATATAAATAAGTTCACCGTTCGAGAAACAGACTTTTTCTACCCAATACAAAAATCTGTCTGATAATCCTGCAGGTAAAGCTCCACGTTCCGATTGAGGAGATATCATGTGTTCAAAATATAAATAAGTTCACGGTTCGAGAAACATACTTTTTTTTCCCAATACAAAAATCAGTTTGATAATCTTGTACGCAAAGCTGCAAGTTCCGACAGAGGAGAAGTGTTCTAAATATAAATAAGGTCACGGTTCGAGAATCATACTTTTTTTCCCAATACAAAAATCTGTCTGATAATCTTGTATGCAAAGGTCCAAGTTTCGACAGAGGGAGTAACATGTGTTCTAAATATTAATAAGTTCACCGTTCGAGAAACAGACTTTTTCTAGCCAATACAAAAATCTGTCTGATAACCTTGCAGGTAAAGCTCCAAGTTTCGACAGAGGAAATATCATATGTTCTAAATATAAATAAGTTCACCGTTCGAGAAACAGACTTTTTTTCCCAATACAAAAATCTGTTAGACGCGTATATATTCCGCGTTAAAAATACTACCGAGTCTCTACGTCTCTCTATTGTGTATGTAAAAAAACACATATTTCGCTCGTGCTTACCCCTGCCGCCTCCAGCAGATAAAACACCTCTTCCACCGCAAAGTTTTTCCACTCTGTAATAATACTTGGGAAAAAGAAGAAACAAAAAGGAAACCTATCCGGTCAATAATATTTAAACTTTCGCCGGTTGACGTACGGGCAAAGTTTCTTCGAAATTCGTCACGCGATCCTCGATTGGCGCCCGTGCCAAATAACTCCGAAGCTTGCCCGTCTATCAGTTTAAAAAAAAGGTTTAACCCTTTCGAAACATCTCGAGGCATCTTTGTCGTGGGTCTACTCGATTGGATTATAAAAATCCGTGATTGCACAGCGGAGCTCGTAGGAATACTTGCGGTTTAGCTATTGCTTTTGGATAAATATTTTTTTTTTCATTAGGTTGCGTTTCAATTAAATTACGGTTTAATCTCTCTAAACTAACTCAACTACTTCGACCTACGAAAACTGAGAACTCTACTGAAGCTTCTTCTTTTTTGTTATACGGAACTAATGTAAATCTAGACTATAAATGAGTGTAGGTCGTGAATGAAATTTTGATTGGGTTTTTTTTTCTTTTAAAAGACAATCTTACGTTGATGGTGACTCTTCCACAGAAGCCATGATCGTGTGGTATCGGCTCGAAGTGTGTGACGCCTGTGTATTGGGTGTGAGTGTTTGGCCCTTCCTCGTCCTGGCTGCTGAGCTTCGGCAGCGATCTGCAAAACACGACGACAATATTAATTGATATAAATTATTCATAAAAAAAAAATTAAAAATTAAATTTTTCGTTTCTCGTCTAATATAGTTCATTTTTTTTATTAATCGAGATAAAGTGATGTTACTTCGAACACAATGAAAATATACCGGCCTCCGCATCAACATATATAGGACATTAGCGCAAGCACGTTCACGACATTCGCCCAGAAGCGGTTAAACTTTTAACGTGATACCAGCAGGCACTCTGACCCACTTTTCGAAGAGTTAACAAGCCATTAAATGTATGGCACTCTGATAATTATAACGCGTTGATAACTTCGACGATTTTTTTTTCATTATTTTTTTTCTTTGAAAAATCGATAAAAGCGGCTAACAACATTGAAATCCGAAGGGGCGGGGGGTTCAAATTTGCATCGATCACACGTGCAAACTTCGTGAGGCGTGACTATGTGACAAATATGATAAAAAATATGTAGGCATAAAAAAAATGCTGCACAGAAAATGTCGTCGAAGAGATTACGTAAGAAATATGTGTGAAAATGGGTCAAGCCGATATGTTGCACAATTTGTTGTATAATGGATTATTTATTGGTAGGCGTGTTTATTAGAATAAAAATTAAATTTTTCCTGTCAATAATTACTAAATCGATGCAATAAGCAATTGGAATTCGATGAGAGCGCGAGAACATGGTCAATGAGCTTATAACAGTAAAAATATAATTTTTCATCGATGATTACTAATTTCATAATTAGCTGATTAATTTTTTTAATGAAAACTCAGGAGAAGATGTTTTCTCAGCAGAGTGCACTTTTTCGGGTAGTAAAAAAAACGACCCTGATTCATTTTGGTGAAATACAAATAGTAAAAATTTCCGCCAGGTTCCTTCGAGCTATTCGGATGTAAGACGGAGCGTAAGAAATTCGAGAATCGCAGTTTGTTTCCACAGTTCTCGTGTACTCGGACTGCCAACGCGTTCTGCGTATCCGCAATGACGCCGAAAATAACTTGACGCCGTTACCGAAATAACTTACGCAGCCTCAGTTTTCTGATAGGAAATCTGTACTTCGGAAGTCACGTGCGACCATGGCCCGGCAAAGTCGTTCCGGTCGGTAGATCACAAAGACTGCGAACTACCACCGTGCCGTTTACTACTAAAAGAAACCTTGAAAAAGATAAGTCATCGTTCCACTTCCCAGCAGACCGAGTGAAACATTTTTTTTCTGATGAAACCATTTTTTCTAATAAGAATAACCATTTTCAATAAAAAAATTACGGTGATAGTAAAAAATTATGATAATGATAATAATAAATGGTAAAAGGAAAATTTCCTTCTTTTAACGATATTATCGACGACGAATTTCAATTGTAAAGAAGCGCTGTAATGGACGCCCATGTACAGATGAACAGACTGATATGAATTTCTACCAGACTGAGCAAATAATAATTTCTCTGATAAAACAATTTTTTTTTAATAAGAATACCAACTTCCAAAAAAAAAAAAATCCTGATCATGGTAAAAAATGCTGATAATGGTAATAATAAATCGTAAAAGTAGAATTTTCTTCATTTAACGATAATATCAACGACCAATTTCTATTATAAAGAGGTGCCATAATGAACTCCCGTGAACAGATAAACAGTATGTCGATAGAGGCGATTTTCGGCATTGACGCTATTATCGGCAAGAAAAGAAAAAAAATGAAGAAAGTAGGATAGACCAACCGTGGCACAGCAACGATTCGAGGAGACTGTTAAAAAGACCCGTGAGGAAATTCAACACGTCATCGGCTGTCGATACTGGGTGTACGGAGATGCGCGAGGGCCGCGTATCGGTCAGCGCACGTTGCCTCGAACGAACTGCAACGAGTAGACCTACGGTTGTGTCCGAGCGCGACGATGATTCCGCCATAAAGTGTGATGGACGGAAAAGCGATTTTTTTTCTTATTTTCCCAACGTTTATCGCAACGTGAGCGTTTCGCTTGAACAATTTTAATGGTGCGCGATGAAGTTCCAGGTAATTGAGTTAACTAGCGGTTCTCTGCTGACCACCGATTGGAACTAATTGCATAATTGAAAAGTATGCCGGAAATATACAATGTCTCACGGCAATAAAAAAAAATTGAGGCGTTTGCGTCCGCGTTATTGTTAAGTTCATTTTGCCGAGAACGAGCTCTGCACGAGCTCCAACAGCTGTTGTTAGTAGTTGAGGTTTAGCGATTATAAAGTGAGTCCAGATGACAAGTAGGTTTTTTAGCGAAATGTATTACCGCAACGATACGCTGTAAAAATAAATTGTAAATTTAATGTACTGGAACTTGAATCTTGCTCACATCACTAATATTCATTTAACATTAATGTACTTTTTTGTAGGATTAAAACACCACATATTAAAATTACAAATCTTTTCACTGAAATTTAGAAAAATGTTAATTAAAAATAAAAATTTTACTGTAGAATGGCAACGCACATGTGTTTGAAATTTCAGTAATCGCTTATGTAAAATAGCTTCCAATACTGTAAATTAATTTTCAAACTATTTTTACAGTGTATTAGTTATCCATAACTACGCCGAGAAAAATCAATTACTGAAAAAATGAACGAAACAATTTTTTTTTTAATACTCGCAAGTGAAGTTAAATTTGAAAAAAAAATGAAGTCTGTGCTCTCCATACCAGGGGAACTCCGGCAAATGCGGCCAGACGTGACTTCCCGCATCAACGTGAGTCCCTCAGATGATTTATTGGGTGCCGACAAAAAATTACGAATCGATCTTCAAACTTAAAAAAATGAATTTCAAAGATTTACCAAGTGGAATTGAAAAAATATGTTTTCTTTTGACGGGACACCGATGGCTTTGAAGATAAACCGAGAGCACAGACCACGCTTGCACCTTTAGCGGAATTGGAGGAGAGGCGAGAGAATGCTCGAATTTTATCGGACTCCCCCTTTTGGTCCCCGAGGCTCACTTGGCAACGACGTGGAGAGAAGCATTTAAAAGTGGTGCATAACAAACGGAAGAGATTGCCAACACTCTCGTCCTTTTTTCCCCTTTGCCCCACCCCCTCCCCCACCTCTCTGCCATCCTTTGCACTACCATTCTCATCGTACACTTTGAGTTTTCTTGAGTTACCACCACCGCGCACAGACACGGAGTACTTGAGTGTTGAAAATGTTCGTTTCTTCCTTTATAAACCACCACACAAACAGAAAAAGAAACTCCCGCGAAGCAATTGACCCAGTGAGCTTTGAATGCACCCGGCAGTGTGTTCGTTACTCATTAAAGCTGGGAAAAAAAAGAAAAAACTACTTTTCGATGTCAAATGTTTATCTCTCGGTTTCTCTGTTCTTTTGACGCAGCCGTTTCACAAAGTATATTTGATACCTTAAAACGAACTCGAGGCGACTTTCTACTCCTGCGCAATCGCAGTGCCACCATTTTTAGCCAACTTCTAAATAGGTTGACCAATTTTTTGAAAATATGTATATTTTTTTACGATTTTTTTTACATTCTACTTTTTCATTCTGTGCAAAAATGTACCTTGTGTGGAATCAATTGCTCCCGAGGTAATTTATTCGGTCGGCCCAAAAAATTAGTTGGCTGCAAACCAACCAATATTTTTTGGCCCAGCCAATTAATTGGTTGCGTTGACAGATTAACTTGTTGGGCCAAGAAACATTACTCGGATCGCCCAACCAAATTAACGGTCTAGTGCGTATCTGTCTGCGAAGTTGGTTGGGTCAACTAATTCATTTTTTTGGAGCAGAAACGTTGGGTCTGGCAGAATAATTAAGCCATTTGGGGTCGCAGTTGATTTGTGCTACGACTGCCAATTTCCAAGTAAATGTGTTCCGGGTCTTAAAGTTTCGCCGGCTCCGCGGTTTCTTTACATTCATTCACGGGTTTCGCGGGTCATTGAGGTTCTCGCCGATTAATTGGGTGTGCCAAAAAATTAACTAGTTGGCAGCCATCTAAGGTTTTTGGCACAGCCAATCAATTGCTTGCGTTGACAAATTAATTTGTTGGGCCAAAAAGTATTAGTCGGCGGGCCCATCCAAATTAATCAACCGGAGCGTATTCGACCATGCGGGTTGGTTGGGTCAACTAATTCATTTTTCAGGAGCAGAAACGTCGGTTCTGGTAGACTAAATAAGCCACCTGGAGTCGCAGTTAGCTTGTTCTACGACTGCCAATTTCTAAGTAAATATATTTCGAGCCTTAAAATTTTGCTCGTGGGCCATCGACATTCTCGCCAATTAATTGGCTAGGTCAAAAAATGAATTGGTAATTTGGCCCAAGCAAAATCAATCGTCCGAAGCGTGTCTGGCCACGCAGTTAGGCTGAGTCACCCAATTCATTTTTCTGGCGCACAAACGTCGGTTCCGGCAGACTAAATAAGCCATCTGGAG
Source organism: Ichneumoninae sp. B BG-2022a (assembly GCA_030522725.1). Taxonomy (NCBI): domain Eukaryota; kingdom Metazoa; phylum Arthropoda; class Insecta; order Hymenoptera; family Ichneumonidae; species Ichneumoninae sp. B BG-2022a. The sequence continues at coordinate 18,360 of JAPYZD010001564.1, forward strand.
TCGCAGTTGACTTGTTCTACGACTGCCAATTTCCAAGTAAACATGTCCCGGGCGTTAAAGTTTTGCCGGTTCCGCGGTTTCTCGACATCCACTCGCAGGTTTCGCGGGCCATTGAGGTTCTCGCCGGCTGTACAACATTAAGTGGTAATAACGTTAGCATGATCAAAAGCCGAGGGAGCGCTGAGCCACCGGTCGTAAGGGGCACCGGGTCCGGGCTGAAAATACAAACCGTGATTAAATGCACAAACTCGCGTACACGGAATGTTTCGTGAACTCCTTAATGAGCCACGACGGACTTCTCCGCCCGAGTCGGCTGCGATATCGTGTATAAAGCAAAAAAAAATAGAAAAATAAAAACACGTCGCGAGCTTTCGCTGCGGTAACGGTACGTGACCGTCTCGTAAAACCATTCATCGAGGCCATAAAATCCACTCTCCTGATTTTCCGTACGACGCTTGCCGGCTGCCAAAACAAATTGTGGGCCAAAACGCCGTAACATTTTTATGACTCGTAATCGAACCGCGCCTCGGTGTCTGCGGCTCTCCGACCGCACTAAATACCCATCAAAGAGCTTCAAATAACAACCGAAAACTCGCTCTACCACCCATGAAATTCACCCAAAATTATTGGTAAAAGGAAAAAGAAGTTTAACAGGCTTCCCTCAAAAATGTGCCAGCAAAAGATAACCACATCCATGTCGCGTAGCCGCACGAGCAGGATAAAGTTCGAGCCGGCAACGCTCCGCTGGGAACCGCCTTGACATTGAGAAGTGTATCTCGGCTCTCCCCTAATTCGCCCGGTTCATTTATCGACGAGGGGCGCCCCGAAAAGTTGCCCGCCCAAGGAACCTGGCACCGCTCTCAATTCGTACACGACCCCGTTCGATAAAGCGGAATATCAGACAATGCTCTCGTGATATCGTAATATCCGGTTTAGGTCACCTACGGTAAAAGTGGTGAATATGGCCCACCTGGATTAACACGTAAATCAATGATATATGGACCGGTCCACATTCCCCACTTTTACCCTATACCATCGACGCTACGCTGGGTATGGAAGAAACCGGTGCAACGTACGAATACGCCTCAGGATCTCCGTTGGGAGGCGAGTAAGTTGGAGGCTCCAGCTCTATTTCATGAGGAATAAGTTTTAGCGCTTGCACGACTCGAGACCAATGTGTGTCTATCTGCCTCTGCGCACTTGATCGTTGCGCCAGGCTGCTCGCCAGTCGAATACGGCAGTGACTTCAATGCAGCTTTCCACCTTCGCATTTCTGCCCGGACTGCACGCTGCGGCTTGTAAATTCGGTAAGGCAAGGCGCGCCCCACCGGTCCTCCTTCAACTCCTTCTGGGGAGCGACACGGAGCTTCCCACTTGGTGTCTTGAAAGGTGTGTATGTGTACCGGCGTCAAACTACTGGTTGGCGTCCATAGGGGGGGTGTTTCGAGTTCATCACTAATTCAGAGCCTCGTCAACGGGTCTAGTGCCCTCCGTTGCGGGGAGTCTCTCCGTATCCAGCGGTTCGGCTGGGGGTGGCTCGGCAACCCGCCTGACCGACCTTCTTCCACTCGAGGTTCTACAACCCCCCCCCCCCCCCCCCCCCCCCCCCCCCCCCCCCCCCCCCCACCCCCCCCCCCCCCACCCCCCCCCCCCCCCCCCCCCCCCCCCCCCCCCCCCCCCCCCCCCCCCCCCCCCCCCCCTCTCCCGTTTTCCATTTAACCGGCGTCTACTTACCAGCCGAACAAAGAAGGGAAAAAGAATCCGCAGTGTGCGGCCCTCCCGTCGCTCCTCAACGAGGCGTTTAATGCGAGTGGGCTATCCGCAACTTCCTCTCACTTCACTCAGTCTCGCTTTCTCGCTCGGGAGCTTTCGATCCACCTTTTTCTTTTTTTCTTCACCCCTCACTGTGTCCGTTCTTCCGCTCTGCTCGTAGTCCACCCGCGCAAGCGCCGTCCAGGCAACGTATCGGCGATGCCGACGCATCGAGTGGCGAGACGGTTCATTAGCATCCAGCTGTAGGGTAAAAGTGGGGAATATGGCCCAGGCCGTATATCATTGATTTACGTGTTAATCGAGGTGGGCCATATTCACCACTTTTACCCTATCCGAAGGATTAGGGAGAAATGACGATAACGCGCGGTTCGCCACTCAAGAACTTGCTGGCCTCTGATGGAATTAATGACGATGGGAACGAAGGAGAGAAAAAATCGACCCCCTGACGCAAGAGTTCTGCGCAGGGTGAACCTACTTCAAACCATCAACGTAATCTCGAGGGCTACTTGGTCCTAATAAGTCGGAGGCTGGGGCGTCGCATTGTTTGCGGGACTTTTCTGACCTTAGGGGCGGGGTGAAGGGGTGAACGGGGGGTTTTTTTTTAAATATGTTGCGGAGATGGAGGAATGAATCATTGCTGTTTGGGACTGTAATTTATGTTTCTGGGTCAACAGTGCTCTCCCCGGCGTATCGATTTATCAAATGGCAAAGTGGTTTGTTATCTTTTCAGGATATTCGGAGAATCGGGGATAACAGAGACGCGATTAGAGGGTCACAAGAGTTCGCGGGCTTTGGGGGGAGCGCGCAGAATGGAACGGTGGGACAAAACGGAGTAATGGACAAAACGCCATTCACTATAACTTTTGGATGTTGGCGATGGTGCGCACATGGTAAACAATTTTTTTTTTGGAAATTAATCGACGGTATTGGAAGCTTTCTATGCATAAACGGTTTCTGAAATTTTTAACACATGTGCGTTACGATTTTACCGTAAAATTTCTATTTTTTTTTTTATCAACATTTCCCTAAATTTCAGACAAATGATTTGTAATTTTAACGTCTGGTACTTTCACTTTACAAAAAAACGTACATTAATGTGCAATTAATGTTAGTAATGTAAGCAAATTTCAAGTTTCACTACATTGAATTTACCATTTATTTTTACAGTGCAGTAAGAAATAATTTCGTAAATTCAGAATAGAAAGTTTCATAAAAATAATTGTATTAAATATATGACAAACTCGTTCATTCAGATTTGAATATATAAACCCGTCCTTTCATTTCCCGTGTCATTAACAATTTCAGTTTGTACTTTTGTTTGTAAAACCGCTGAATGGCGCGATCGGAAAATGAGCAAATAAAAAATTGTCGACGTATGTGGACAATAAGTTGTAAAAAGTACAAACTTTTTTTACTGCATCGTCAGTGGGGAAACGGGGTTGAAAATCCCGACGTACCGTTGGGACAAAGTTGGTAATTCAAAAGGTGTTAAAAAATTGAGCTTTGCTCCGAAATTTTATCCCGCTCTCCCCTGCCGTCGAATCTACGACGAATAAAAAAAAAACTTCAACACCTGCCCGGCTTGAGTTTTTCGAACCGCCAAAGTTCCTCGACATCTTAATTTAGAGCGGCGATTCCCGCTCCTGAGTTTAATCTGGAATAGCCGATGTTTTAACAATGAGAACAAGCACTTCTGATTGCCGTTCTAATTTTGGTGGCTAGACTCGATGAATCATTAAACACGGCACTCAGCCTTTATCGGGATTAATGTCCAGACGGTTAATTAAGCTTAAACGAGGGATGCTGCGCACGTCGGCCGTCGAGGCGTCAGTCGATAACCGAGAGCGGCAGAAACGGTAGAAAAAAAAGAAGTTAACGCGTCTCCGACTCGAGTGTAAAACAAAGTCTCCTCGTCCCGAGCTCGCGACTCGGTCTGTCAATATCGTTGTGGAAAATAACACTTGCGCCACGGGACAGGACTTTAATCAACTTTTATTTACTATTTTCTATTTATTTTATTTATTTTTATATTCGTTTCAGGAATGCCTTTTTTTCAATTTTTTTTACATTAAAAAATGTATGCTTCCGATTGCATGTCAATAAATTCAAAGCGAACTGTATAATCACCCTGTATATATATTTTTTCTAACATACCTATATATAAATATGTATTATAAAATACCTGTATATATGCAGAGAAATTGTTTCACTCGAAATTTTGGAGGCTCAAATAAAAAAAAACACACACAAACAAAAAAGAACGGAAATGGCGAAGCGACGAGAAAAATGTATTCTTCCCGTTCGTCGAAGTCGTTCTTTGATACCCGGCGAATACCGGAAGTACAAAGTGCTGAAGAATTTTTTTGTTTTCCGGCATTCCTGCACGGAAGTCTGGTGTAGCAATTCCTCCGCACGCCGTTCAACGACAGAAATGCACGGTACAAAGGGGACGAATAAAAAAAAAAATCGCGACGAGTCGTCCGAAATTGTAGAAACTCGAGAGTCGAGACGGTGAAAGGAGTGTTTGTGCAAGAGAGTTACCTAGAGCGGGGAAAAAGAGAACGTTCCCGGGAAGGTTGAGCGACCCAGTGCGACCCAACCCTTAGTCAACAACCCTCTACGTTAGTTTGGCGCACACCGCGCTAGAGTATTCCGGAAGTGTGTTCTTCCTCACATGAGCCGAGGCTCGTCCGATTCATTATACGTTACATGTCACAAGAATTCGTGCAGGAAAAAAATACAGCACAATTTTACATTCTCCCATGGAATGAAGAAAAGCATGCAAATAAAAAAAACGGAAATTGCGAAGCGCTGTATAAAATATTGAAGGAAACGAAACTTTTACTGTCAAGGCAACTCGGGCACAATCTCGATGGGAAAAGTATTTATAGAATCGATCTTCGATGCACTCGATTGAATGTCAATAAATTCAAAGCGAACTGTATATATATATATATTTTTTTTTTTCTAACATACCTATATATAAATATGTATTATAAAATATATGTGTATATGGAGAGCAATTGTTCCACTCCAAATTTCGGAGGCTCCGATAAAAAATAAAAAATAAACAGAACGAAAAAAGAACGGAAATTGCGATGCGACGGATAAAATATCGAAGGAAACGAAACTTTTACTGTCAAGGCAACTCGGGCACAAGCTCAATGGAAAAAGTATTTATAGAATCGATCTTCGATGCGCTCGATTGACTGTCAATAAATTCAAAGCGAGCTCTATTATACATATACATATATATTTTTTTTTTACCATACCTTTATATAAATGTGTATTATAAAATATATGTATATATGCAGAGAAATTGTTTCACTCGAAATTTCGGGAGTTCCGATAAAATACAGGTATAATAAAAATAAAAAAATAGAAAGCTGCAGAGCGAGTACCTAGGGAACTGCGGCACTACGGCATTGGCTACATGCCATGATCGCCCGCAACCCCCTCGTCGTAGTTTTGCTACCTCGCTCGTTCGCTTTCTACCGGGAGACGCGCTGCTGTCCTACTGCCCTTCTCACCCTCTTTCTGTACTTCTCTCTCCCACCCTCTCGTCTGACCAACCCCTTCCACCTGTCCTTCTCAACCTGCACCCTCGCGCCCTATCTCGTCGCTTCTTCCCTCTCACGTTTCTTTCATCCTTCTCTTATATGACTTGCATGTGCGTCACGTGGCCTTCTTCTATCATCGTGTATCTCCACCATCTCTCTATAAGGTATTCTCGGCCAGTCTTCGGGCTCATTTTTTTTTTTTTTATTACCAGCATCAAACGGCTACTTTACCGTTCAAACTCGAGGAATGCATACAGAGTTAAAAGCCTCGTTCGCTGTACAGAATTCAAATTCGGAAAAAAACCCTGACGAAGAAGAAGCTCGACTGGAATTTTACTTCCGAAGAATCTTTGAGTAAAAATGAAAATTCTCACCCGGACTCAAAAATATCTCCACTTCCGGTTCGTTATTTATGCGCGACCTTGTTCCCTTCCTCCTCGCTGATACTCGAGCGAAAAAAAAAATCTGTGTCGCCCGAGAGGCGCGACTCGACGAATATACTATAGGTGATTAACGCGGCTCAATTATTTTACGAGGCACGAGACTCTTCCGAGTTGACGATTTTGCATATTTTCTACTCCAGATAGTTTTTTTTTTTTGCTTTTTTTACTACCGTGCCCCGATCTTTTTTTATTCTTCGCGTTTAAGATTTATTTATGCATCACCCAAACGGGGCAGTGTCTACTGGAGCGGTTGGAAAGTGGGCCTGACTCCCTGCCGCCGTTACTACTGCCGTCTCGGCACCGAATTTGCCGCACTGCAGCGCGCGCCCGTGTTCCGCCGCCTCGTATGTGTTTCGTCATTCAACCGACCGAGGCAAAAAAGCACCTGGAGCGCCGGCAACGTGACGTACTCCCCCCCTGCACTCTACCACTTCCGGAAATATGGGACGTTTAAATAATACAAAACTTACGTTGAAGCACGCGAGGAGACCAAAAATCGTTTCCCCACCGCACACGACTTCATATTTCTCGAATTTTTTATGATTATATATATAGATAAATGTAAAGAAAAAAAAATTCAACAAATTTGCAAACCAAAATTATCGTTAGTAAAGTGTGTCCGCACATATATGTATAAATATATAGGACAAAATTCATCAAACTTGCAAACTAATAATCATCATTAGTAAAGTGTGTCCGAACATATGTATATAAATATATAGAACAAAAATTCAACAAATTTGCAAACCAATAATTGTCATTAGTAAACGGTATCCGAGCATATATATATAGGGGAGAGCGGGACAAAATGGGAGAACGGGGCAAAACGAGGTTTTTGGGCAAAACTAAATTTTCCAATCATTTTTGAATCAGACAAGGTGGCCAAACTGGGCACAAAAGCCTGATGTATCCGATAGGACGAATTCGGGAATCCAAAAATTAATGTAAAATGACGTTTTGCCCAAAAACCCCGTTTTGCCCCGCTCTACCTTATATACATCGATAGGAAAAAAATTCACCAAATTTGCAAACCAATAATTATACCATTAGTAAAGTGTGTCCAAATATATACTGTAACGAATATCGTAGCTGACTATTCATTAAGACACACGGTATTAGTTAGATTTGACATTAGACGAACGAACGGACGATCGATACGAGATCGATCGTCATGTTAAACAGTCTGGACTGAGACGTCTGACAGTTCATGCTCGGGATGTTTAGATGCGATTGTGATAATATATATAAATATATATTTAAAAAATTCACCATATTTGCAAACCAATAATTATATCATTAGTAAAGTGTGTTCGTACGAGGCTCTCAGGCACTGCCTCGAAATCACCCTTTGGCATGAAGAATTTGTCGCAATGCCGATCCGCAATGCGATATGAAATAGGCGAGCGCACAGAGTAGCGCCGCAGATGCCCTGCAGCACACACAACCCGCCCAAACTACCCGTACACAATCCTTACACACGCAGTCCCCACTGATATCCGTACAGACACACGTGAAGCCCTTCTGGCCCATGCACACATTATCTAAATCAACGTTCGTGCAAATTACACGTGCCCACTTTGCCTTCGTGCCTTGAGCGCTTCCCCAAATTGCACGTATTCACTTTACTAGTTCCCCGTCCTGTTTCCCGAAGCTTCCGCGTTGATTTTTCTTTTTCACTCCTCTATCTCGTTTTTTGCTTTCTTTTTCTCCTTTTTTTTACATCTTTCAGAACTGTCTGACTCGATCTGGCCGTTACCACTAATTCCCTTCGACCGCCCCTCCAATTGTATTTCCGCAATTTACCGTCCTCGTCCCCGCGTCAATTAACTCGACGAATTGTTACGTCAGACGTCCTCGAGCCCAACCCGCGAACCCAACTTTCCTGTGGTTTGTCATTTTTTTATTTTTTTTATTTTTCAAATAAATCTCCTACGAATTTTGCGTGAAACTCTCGAGGAAACGTTTTAAAGTGGGTAATGGTAATGGCCTTTGCCGTAAAGTGTTTGTAACTCTCGAAAGCCGCACCAGTCCTATATTTAACTAAACGCCTCTAGTGGCCCCCGCACGCGCGCACGTATTAACCACATTTCAGTGGATATGGCGTGTGCGAGTCAGACGCGCATGGGGATGTGCCCTGGCGAATTTTAACGCCGACACGTCCATCAGCGTTCCCTTGCACTAACACTGGAAGACACTTTGCCGTTTCGTTCGATTATCGAAAATAAAAAAAAAACAACGTGAGAAAAATTCCACGATTGATTGTGAGGCGTACGTGTGCAATCGCACGTTTAAGCACTCAGGTCGGTAAAATCATGGTCAAAAAAATAGGCACACGAAGAGCTTTTCAGTGCGCCGATTAAATCAATTTTTTACCCGTCTAGGGAAAAAAAATTGATTTTGAACAATACGCTTTTTTATAAACAACCGTCTCGATACCGGAAGACGAACAGACAACTTCTGGTAATTTAAGACCGGCGAGTCTGTGCGGATAAAATTTACGTCGAAAGCCCAGGGGATTTAAACTTGCTCGTGACGGTTTGGCGAGATATTCCTCGATATCGTCGAAAATAAAACGAGGCTGCGCGACACTGGATTGATTTTATTTTTTGCCATGTGCGAGTCTAATAAGCATCCCGATGCTTTTAGCTCTCGAATAAAGAGACGGCGAGGAAGAGGGAAAAAACGTCTGCATTATCCCCGCGGGACCAAGAGAGATCAATTTATTAGAGTACTCCGCAGTGTTTCTCGAGGATGCAGCGATCGACATTTTCTGTCCTGCGAGATTGTGTATTTGGATGATAAAAAAGCGAGGAAAAAATAAAATAATGAAAAACCACCGACCGAGAAGAATCGAAGATAGCGTGGATATAACGATATCTCGCTACGGAATATAATTCGATATATCGCGTAATCGATTGGCGACGAGGGACGTACCAGCACGTTTCGCGAAACGTGAGATAGCGGAACGAAACGCAGAGGGAGGGCGAACGGAGGGGTTTTGTGCACCGTGGAAGAGGAAGTTCGTGGTTTCGGGCGTATCCGATCGGGTCTGCTCGTGGCGCGTTGCAGCATCCAACGAACACCAGGTGTGTACCTGTGCACCGCCCTCCGCCATGTCTTCCCATTCGAATCAATGTGTTACTTCACACGAGGGATGTAATGACGAAAAAAAAATATTATAAGTTTGCTAAGTTTGTTACGTTATTAAATTCTACGGAAAAAAAAATCTGTACAATTCAATAACTTAATACAGAATTTTTTTTCTGCAGAATTAAATAACTTAATACAGAAAAAAAATATATATCTTTTTCCTTATGGTTTATGTTCTATCGAAATTATTTTTGGTTCAGAGCTCTGGTCACCCGCACTGTATCGATTGATGGGAATTCCGTCGACTTGTAATTGGGCCTAGCTCGTTTCTATCGAACAAATAAATAATTTTTTTTTTTTAAGTCAGCAGCTTCGGCTAAGTTATCGAATCGCTAAGCGAAAAAAACGAGCGCTGACACTTTCGAACCGAAAAAAATCTCATCACACATGATATCTTAAACTTCTTCGGTTTAGTTTAATTTTGGTTAAAGACAATCTTCGGATAGAGATTTTATTGCGGCGAATCGGACCGCACGTTGTTTAACAGTCGTGAGATTCGAATTCGAGAAGCGTGCGTGTGTGTGTGTTTTTATATCGACGTACCCGGCACTCCCCTCTTCGTCTTTCATCCTCGCTCCCGTAACTCGTTATCACGTGAAATCGTCGGTCGGGAGCCTGTGCGAGAGCGCGGTATCTCACCTCGACGACGCCGCCACCATTCGCGCTTCGTGTATCGTTGACACACGATAGAGACCGAGAGGAGGGTTGCTTTCTTTCAGGGATGAAAGAGGCAAAAAAGTTGCCCGAAGTAGGCCTCGAGCCAAGAAGACATTTGCCAAGAGGCATGTACCGTATGTACATACGTATCCGTTGGCCGGACCGCCCGGACTATCCGCCGCGACTATGGGATTAGGCCACCGCGTCCTCCCTCAGTCCCGAATACGCAAAAAAAAAAAGAAAATGAAAATTAAACGGAGCAAGAAAAAAAAAAGTCACGCCGAAGACCGTAAATTTTTAAGTCCCATCATCCCCCTTACTTCCGTGAAAAAAAGGGTACAAAAAATGTACAAGCCGATTGGAAAATTTGTTAAAATTTTAGAACCACAGTTCTCGATTCGTCATTTTATGAATGACGTGCTCGGATATTTTTTTTCTAATTTATTATTTTTTTAAGTTGTTAATGTCGAATAACGTTTATGGCAGAGAAAGGAACTGTAGAGTATGAGGGATGTTTTGTGTATACCTCGTGTCGCCTTCCTCCGCACCATTCCGGTGGGGGCGTAGGTCCTGCCTCGGTTTGAGGACAGGGGTCAGCCCCCATTTCTCGATGAACTCGATGCGGGAAATCTTGGCGCTTCGCGGCGGTTACGAGAGGGGGCGGCTCCCCCTCCCGAGCCCCATGCCCCCGAGCGCCGCTCCCCCGCAAGCCTCTGCAATCCCGCGCTGACACCCGCAGCAGCCCGCAGCCACCAAAATGGCTGCTTCTTCCCCGGCCCTACGTCGGTAAATCACGGCAGGAACTTTCTATTAGCGACAACGATGACAACGACGGGAACGACGACGACGCAGTGGCCAACTCTGAAGCACAGCCTGAGGACGGCATTTAGCCACCAACTAATTTACCTTTACACTTAATTTTTTTTTATTTATTTAATTTTTTTTTTCATTCATTTTTTTACGTATAATCTTCACGATAAAAATCACTGTCACCACTGTCGCGAATTCACCGCGAGCACATCGTCACGTCCAAGTGCGGATATTTTCTTACATGGATCTTTGCGAGATATTCGTATGTGTGTACGTATGCGTATGTTCTGAAAGATTAAAAAAAATAATAATATAAAAAAAATTTTGAGGACTCGAAGTGCGGATCACGAAACGAGAGTCCTCATCATCCTCCGAAGGACCAAGGTCCCCGACGAGTAGTCAGTGCAAACGGATAGTCAGACGCGCAGGAGTAGCCCCGCGCGCGCGCGACCGTTTTCACGTTGTAATGTATGAGAGAGCCGAGGCGAAACGCTTTGCGCTCCTGTACTACGACATAGTAAACCGTGAGGGGCAGCGCTGCGTAGCTATCCGACCGACCGAAAACCAAATGAATATCGAACCGGTCATCGCACTTCTTTCCCCACGCATCCCATCTGTCTCGTGTGCCGACACTCGCTACACGTCCTTTATTTTTTAATTCATCTCTCGAGGCTCCGCTTTTCCGCCGTGCAACGCCGATGTGCGTTTATGTCCGGAATTATTTTAAAAAAATTTTTAAATTTTTAAATATATTTTTTTAATTTGTTGTTTTTCCTTTCAAGCGCCTCGCGTGCAGCGCAGCGAAGGCGAGATCGTCGCGTTCTCCGCGTACGTTTCCCGGCGAGTCGCGGAGCGTTGCATCCTCGCGGATAGCGTACGCGAATTATGGATCGCTCTTAACCGTGAAGCGAGTCCGGCGTTGTTTTACGCCACGCCGAGTTTCCTCGCGCTAACGTCGGCTTCGAGACCTTCCGACTTTTTTGCCCACCCTCAACCGTCCGCACGAAACACCGCTCGACGGCGCGGAGACGAGTGGATACGCGTCAAAGGGATGAAAAAATAGAGGAGGGCTGTAACGTCGAAGCGTACACACCCCATGCACGCAACTGTCGCCGATGCCGGAGAGGAGCTTTTCAGGTTCGCGAGGACGCGCCTCGCGCGAGTTCCGTCTCTCTCTGCGCTCTACGTATCCACCTCTACGTGTGTCCGTATCTTCTCGTACACCACCACTAGCACCCACTGTACCGCTGCACGAACCGACGACACGCCGACACCCACGGCCTAGGAGTGTTCATCGCCAGAGAGCTCTTTCTCACCCTCCCTCCTCTCTTTCCGCTTCTACCCTTCCCCCCCCCCCCCTCCACACCTC